>CM029445.1:17152444-17409655 GCA_017140255.1 Eucalyptus paniculata subsp. matutina | reverse complement strand
GGATTCACATCATCCCAAAGCATGGTGCTCAACAAATTCGGCTTAACCACAAAGCTTTATGACTGTCCCACCACTCTTTACATTAATTAGGAAAAAAATGTAAATTGTGTCATACTCTTACCATTAAGTAATGATAATCTGATATTGACTTATGTAATTGTTAATTTGAACATAACTTAGTATTATAGCAAATTCGCCCATGTTTCTATTGTATGCACATGGAAAAACATAGATAAGCATGTTCACATGTTTTAGATGTTTGCATTAATGCGTGTGAAATGTCAACTTGTTTTTGAAAGGAATGTGATTAATTAGGGAAAAGATAAAATTGTAAGTTCATTCTACTAACTCTAATGTTCATTCAACAAAAAGAACTATAAACATAACTATAGACATTTCCAAAACAAGTCAAATGATGTCCCCATCATCGTGGCTAAAACTCGTAAACTTGTTACAAGGCGAGCTTCACATTACAAAAACTTTAGGCCTTCCCAAATAAATGTAATATCGGGTACTATATGGAGATTCCCTCACTTCATTTTTGCACGTTCTTAGATATCTTTGTAATGCTGGGAAATGCCCTTAAGCTCATGTACATCATCTTATAAATGATACTTATATTTCAAACCAAAAAAAAAAAAAAAAATTATAAAGAACAACAATGATCTTTTTTGTTTCCTGAAATATTCTCGGTAAATTATATTAGAATATATTAGGATGCATTTGTTTTTTTCCTCTACTCTTTAGACCATAGCGTCACATTTAGGAATGACTCTTTCTTTTGAATTTTAGGAATATTAAGTATGTGCTATTTAAGGTAGTTACCTTGTTGCAAACACGAGCTCTTTTCTTGATGTGCAGTGGATATATGGCACCGGAGTACGCAATGCATGGTTACCTCACTGACAAAGCCGACATCTATAGTTTTGGTGTTGTTGCCTTAGAAGTTGTTAATGGCCGGAGCAACACTAGCTCCCAAAGAACTGAGGAATGCTTTAATCTACTCGATTGGGTAATCAACTCTATCATTTCAATTGTGATCATATCCGTATTTAAATCCTCACATGCACTTTCAATGGTTGCAAAGGAGTTTCACAGTTAACAACTATTGAAACTTGCTTAACGAATTGTCATGCTGTTAAGTGCAATTTGTTATTTCAAATTAATCTGATTCTTCTTATCATGTAGGTCTACTCTGAATTTTTATGTAGATTCTTTTTTTTTTCTTTTTTTGGAATGAAGAAAATTCTATTCCTTGAAATTTGGGGAAATTGACTCCATAATTTAGGGTGGTTCTCAAAAGTTCAGTTTTAGTCTTTATGTTTTTATGCTTGACATTCATACTCCCTGTAGTTTCATTAGCACCAAACAAGTCCTTCGACTACTATTGAATTTTGGCAATTACTGTTAAATTAAAAAGTTTTCAACACCATGTCTTGACCAGAATATCCATATACTTCCGATTGAGGTATAACTTTTTCACATTCATACAATTGACTCCTTAAGTTAGATTTTGTTTTGCTTTGAGTGAGCAATCATTAGAGCAAACAATCATTATTAGTCCTTGTTAAATCTGTTCGTTGCCTGAGTTGCATAATCAAGAACATTGAAAGATGAGTCTGCCGTTTCATATAATGACGCTGACAAATAATTTGTGCTGATAAAACTCGACAATAGCTGGCGATTTTAAAGCGGTGTAGGTGATTTCTTGGCAACCGGTTAACCATTAGTAAGTGATGTTGTAGTCTAGTATCTTTTATTTAAAATCGGTAAAAAAATCATGTTGGATCTGTATTGACTCATTCGATTCTTTTTATCCATTTATACCCTAGAACTAGCAAAGCGCTTATCAACCGCATTTGCCGCGTAATTATCAAGGGAGATAATATACTTCTTCCTGTTTCAGTATTTAGAGCATATTTTGCAACTGATCAATACCTGAAGCTTGAAAGGGAAACACCTTCACTTTACATTTCTGTATCTAGGCACACTTTCTGAAGGAGAGAGGAAATTTGATAGAACTAGTTGATCCGAGGCTTGGTTCTCACTTTGACAAAGAGGAGGTGCTGGCATTGATAAAGGTGGCTTTGATGTGTACTAATATGACTCCAGCACTCAGGCCGCCAATGTCATCTGTGGTTAGCATGCTTGAAGGCAAGGTTGCTGTTCCAGTGCTGGACACTGCGGACGCTATCATGACTGAGGAGAAAATTGAGGCCATGAGGAAGCATTTTAGAGGTGACAAACATCAGGCAGTTGGTGAGAATATCAGCAAGAGTATGTCTATTGAAGGGCCATAGACTCGAACTGCTTTGTCTGCATCTAGTAATGATCTCTATCCGGTACTCCTGGATACTGATTACTGGCACAAGAGAGTAAGAAATGGTTTGTTGTGTTCTTAAGTAAATTAGTTCTTGAAAGAACTAGGCTTCATTGGGTAATCCTTGCAGCAGAATTCTTAAATGTTGCTTCGAAATTTCTCTTTTGCTCACATTTGGAACTGAAGGTATAGGTAATATAAACAAAACAACGAGTGTTATGCAGTGCAGTAATTGGGTATTGTGAACTAATTAGTGGGGAAAGCCTAAAGACAATGGCTTGTGGTTTGGTGTTTGTATTTGTGCCATCTCTTTCCATTTTGTTATTCAAAGAGACAATATTGCAACTTTTTCCTCTTCACACAATAACGATGTGTTGGCCACTGCAAGGGAGGGAATCTATTATGGAAGCTTTTCATTTGTTTGAATGGCGAGACGTGCGAAGTGGCATCTTCTTGCTCTGGATGTGTTTTGTTCATGAGCTCGGCCTGTTATATGTTGCTACTCAAGAATTTCTCTTAACAGATGCCAATTTTGTCTTTAGTGTGGATGATGGTCGGCCAATTTCATCTTTCCCATCTCTGAGAAATGATGAAAGAGAAGCTTGTGTGTCTACCCGCAAAATTTCTCTGGAGAAACTTGCATGTCTAGTCACTATTTCTTGCAAATGTTGGATTACTACCTCATCATACCTCATCAGCGGACTACGTCCATTCCATCAATGGTTCTATATTATGAGTCAATGCCCAAAACAACCTTAGGTTAATGTCAAAAGAATCAAACAAGTTGAAACCGAAACCGAAAGCTTAATGGGTTCGTCTGCTCTGCTTGAGATCTGAGAGGTGGGGGCCGAGTGAATATTGATGAAATTGACACTTAACATCCCACAACGAAAATTGAAGTGTCCACTTCAAAGGTTTGTGATTCGCTGTCACTATTACAATTACAACCCAGCAAAGCAAAACAGTAGATCTGCTGCAACTTTGTAAATCCTGATTTTTAAACCGGAGACTTCCACTAAAATTGGAAACCAAATCTTGCATCATAAGGGCCTGTTTGTTAAAATCTATTTATGTTCCACTGGAACAACTATTTTTGTTCGGGGAACGAAAAAGGAATAGAAACTTGTTTTGGTAAAATTTTTGTTCCCAAGAACAAAAATTTGGAATATAATAGATTTGTAACAAAAACAAGAAATAAAAAGTAGACTTTTATTCCCGGGAATAATTTCTAGAATATATTTTTCTCTGCTTTCTTCTTCTTCTTCTTCTTCATTTTGGCTGGTCGCTAGCCTTGGCCATGGCCGGCATTGGCAATTGATCAGATGAGGGCCCGTGACCTCGCCGGAGCATTGCCAGCCCTTGGAGATGCCGAGCCATGGCGAGGCTCTAGCTCACCTACAACCTCGCGCTGCCTAGGCAAGGTCGAGCCTTGTGATGCTCACGAGACCACCGACGAGGCTCGGCCTTGCCTAAATTTGGCGAGGCTGAGCCTCACGAGGGCTAGGCGAGCCTCCGGTGAGCTCGCCAGCCCTCACCTTGGCCTAACGAGGCCTCGGCAAGCTCGCTGGACCTCGTCCAGCTAGTCGCCGGCAACCGGCCACAAAAAAATGAACTTAAATTTTATAACTATCATCAGTTTAATAATTGTGTGTCACTATGAAAAAAAAAATGAACTTAAATTTTGATTTAAGATAAAATAGGTGGCAAGCTATAGAGGTAATTTTTCCATGACTCAAGAAAGGGGTAGGCTTTCAAATGAATACTAACGATCAATATCGCTATGGAAAAGCATTGAATGGTTTAGACTTTTTAATAGAACATTGGAAGGTTTAGAGATTGGAAAGGAGTTAATGTCGAGAAATTGACAAAGCATAAAAATGATTTTTTTCAAAATAAGTGGCGGATCTCATCTATTCACATTGTCTTTTAATCCGTGCTCCTCTCATTAGGTGATGGCATGTGCATTTAAGATCAAAATAAAGTTAGAAGATATCAAGATCAGAAACATGTAAATCGAATTGGAAAACAAAAGAATAGAGAATTTAAATACATGTGCGTCATGGGTTTCCATGATTAGACTTAAGGGAGAACATGGGTCTCAAAATTTAAGATGGGTCATAGTACATATTTCAACTCATATTATTTATATGCCAAAAATCATATTCTATCTACCTAATATGATAATTTTCCCGCATTTGACGCATTTGCCTGTTGAATGGAGATCTTCAACTCAGCCCGCACTTACTCTCATTGGTGTCCGAATCGACTCTCAGTTGCATTAACGCATGTGCTCGCAGTGCAATGTGTAAAGACTTTCATGGAAACATGATGTAGATATGAAAGATTGACATTTCTTTTGAACACGATAAAACATCCGCATGGAAAGTTTTCTATCACAAAAAGAAAAAAGGGACATCGAAAATTCAAAGAAGCTCTTTATAAATTACGTGTTCTAGATTATGAACGCAAAAGCAAATTACCAAATCATGGAGGTCGGGTCCTTAGTGTCGGCAGGAATGAGTAATTGTCTTCAAAGATTCCCATAGTCAATGCATGCGTGCGTGTTTCTCATCGTAGAAATTGTCCCCTCGTTGCATGGTTGATTGGGCAGTCCTTGTCGAGTTCAAAAATCACAGTGCCTACAGTAATAAAAAGGTGCAATTAAAAGGCTTTCGACCAAAAAAAAAAGTAATTAAAAGGTCAAAAATTGAATCACCTTTAGGGAAGTGACGTCATAGTGTAGTCTACTAATAACGTTTCAGGTGGCTAGGCAAGTAAACTGACGAGGTTCTACTTTGGGAAAATTATCAAAAAAGTCCTAAACTTAGTGCAATTGTGCCAATTCAGTCCTAAACTTATTTTTGGCCAATTGAGTCCTAAACGTTTTACAATTCTTCCCGATTAGTCCATCTGGCCAAAATGGCTGGCCGGCGCGATGTGGCAGCCTGGTTGGCACGCGATTTTTTTAATAATATTTTATTTTTTGAAATATTTTATTAATTTTTTTTTATCTTATTTTCCTTTTTTTTTTTTTTTTTTTTTCCCTCTCCTCCTTCCTCCTCCTCTCCTCCTTCTTCCCTTGGCTCTGGCGACCGGCCAGAGGGGAGGGCTGGTCGGTTGCCGGACTGAGGTGGCCGGCGGGGCGAGCCCTCACCAGATCCGGCGAGGGGGGCCTCGCCGTCGCTGGGTCTGGCGAGGTGAGCCCCGCCTGATCTGGCGAGGGCTTGCCTCGAGGGGGGCCTCGCGGTTTCTATCCCCCCGCATGTGATTTTGGGGGCTGGCTTCCACCGCGCGCGATAGTGGCTGCAGTGTTGACACCGATGAACCCTAATAAGGCGGCGGCAGCAACGGTGGTGAGGGCGACAGGTTGAGGAGGAGGAGGCGGTGCGGGTCGCGTGAGGCCTTCGAGGCCGCCGCTTTGGCAAGGGCTCGCCTCACGCCTCGACGGCGAGGCGAGTCCTCGCCAGATCCGGCGGGGGCTCGCCCTGCCATTGCTGGGCGCGCGCCGACTGGCGAGGTGAGCCCTCGCCAGATCAGGCGGGGCGCGCCTCACCAGACCCGGCGACGGCGAGCCTCGTCGACTGCCTCAGTCCGGTGACTGGCCAGCCCTCTCCTCTGGCCGATCGCCGGAGCTAAGGGAAGAAGGAGGAGAGGAGGAGGAAGGAGGGAGAGGGAAAAAAAAGAAACAAAAAGAAAAAAATTAATAAAATATTTTTAAAAATAAAATATTATTAAAAAAATATTGCCGGCGCGGTCGGCTGCCACGTCAGCTCTAGCCATTTTTAGCCGGATGGACTGATCCGGAAGAATTGTAAAAGGTTTAGAACTCAATTGATCAAAAATAAGTTTAGGACTGAATTGGCACAATTACAATAGGTTTAGGACTTTTTTGGTAATTTTGCCGTTCTACTTTTGAGGTGTTGATTTTTTTTTTCATCCAAGTTGAGAATCATAATGACTTAAAGATGTAATATTCTGTAGAACATCAAATAAAGAATACACGAGCTTATTTATAGGCTTTATATAATAACTATCTAAAGTAACAAATCAAGACCAATCAAAGGAAATATACAGGACCATATAATAATATATAGAATCATAGAATATTTTAAATATATCTCTAATAGTCCAGTTGACTAATTAGGGCTTGAGAAATCTCTTATCTTTAATTAGAAGCTCGAAAGGAGAGGTGATTGAGATTTGACTATTTTCTAATTTGTCTAATTAAGAGATTTACTCCAACCCCATTAGAAGTATAAAACTGTAATAAAGTAATGGCAGATAAAAATGGTTACAAACTGATGACGGTTGAAAATCGTTAAAAAGTAATAGCTTTCGAAATTTCAAGACTATTGAAACATACAACGGAAAATTGTTCCAATCTACATGGTTTCTTGTAGTCAAGGAAGATTTCAAGGTAAGTGACAAGATTCCGGGCTTAGAATCCATTACTTAAAGTTAACCTGGAATTTTCAAACTCTGAAACTTAAGTGTTGAATATAACTATGTTGATTGACGGTATTAAAACAACCCTCAACGGCTCAACATTAATCTGATTAGACACGCATAGAAGATTATGTTTTGCTTAGGTCTTGTGCATGATGTGGTCCGTGGAACCATTATTATTTGGTCTAAGTCAACTTTTCTTTAACGTGCCTTGATTTTTTTGCGGTTGGTGTGCACGTTTATAACATGGAACGAAGATAAAAGAGGCCATGTTAGGCCAAAGCAAAGTCAAAGTACAAAACCCCTCCTCACTACGATTCCATGACTCGTCCTGTAATTGGAAAATTTCAGCCTCTTTCGGCAATGACTATTTAAACAGTTAAAAGTTTCTTTCAATATTTACGCACATAATTGGACTTCTAAAAAAAATAAAAATTAGAAGCACTTGAAACCTTTCATTTGCCACAATAGTTCTCATATAATCTTTTTATATTTTTCTTTAAAATATTTGAGTTTAAAAATTATTGGACTTCTCTAGAAGCCAAAAACAAAGACAGTCGTGTGTGTGTGTCTATATATATATGGACAAGTCTATGAGCAGCTCAAGAAAGATGGAAATTTTATTTTTAAAAAAAATTCATAAATCTATAGCACCGGTGTTAATTTAATCATAAAATTTTCAACTATATCAATTGAGTCCTAAATATTTTCAAATTTTGCCAATTAAATCCACTAGCTAATTTTGATAGGAAATTGTTGATATGAATATCAGTCGTGCCCACTGGCCATCCTACGTGGCACAGTTGGCGTTCACGTAATTCTTGCAATTTAAAAACATCCACATTTTTTAATTTTTAATTTTATTTTCTTTCATTTTCTTTTTCCTTCTTCCTTCGCCAGTAACCTTGGCCGACTAGAGGCAAGGGCCGGATGGATTATGTTGGCAATTGTCAAAAATTTTAGGATTGAATTGGTATAATTGAAAAATCTATGACTTAATGGATACAAATACAATTGATTTAGAACTTGCTTTGGTAATTTTATCTTAAAAAAAGAGAGTGTTGTATAGTTGACTTGGTGAAACACCTGTCAACATCGATAGAGACTTAGATATGCTAATGTACAAGCACCCATTAATGAACGGGGTAGACTATGGTGCCAAATATTTCAGTTTCCACAACTGTACAATTCAAATATTGTCTTGAAAAGTCTTAAGATATTATTATTCTGTCCATTGACATTAAATCCCAAACTCGACATATATGATATGTATATATATTATTTAACAACTTTAATAGGATAACTTTTTCCATTATTTATGTTCAACATATATGATACCACCAATGACGTGCAAACTATATCAAGTCAAGGGGCGGAGAATTGGACTTAACCAATTTGTAGGACTTGCAAGGTATATCATTGGCCTCCACATAACCGGGTCTTGGTCGCCGTAGCCCTTGACTATTTTTTAAAAGAATAGTAATTTGTTACAATTGAAGTCAAAAGAAAGAGGGGAAAGAAGATTTGTCCCAAAAAAAGTGAAACTAATTATTTTTTGGACAACTCGAAGTTTCTAAGAATCGTGGAATTTGGACTCCGCCTTCAATAAACTGTATAATAATCTAAATCTGAGACGTGGCCATAGCAAACTTGGAGAAACAGAAAAGACTTTTGTCACTAGAAGAAAAAAATTAGGTAAGAAGAGTTGGACAAAAACTTTACTACTTCATTCTAAATGGAGTATCCCTACATTGGGGAGAAGTACACTATCGGTGTCATAAGTTGTGTATGACGCTTACTTTGGTGCTAAAAAGTTTCCATTTGATCACTTAAGTGCCAAATTGGAGAAAAAACGATCATTTTGGTGCCACCGGCAAGACATTTTGGCCAAAATGATTACGTGACTTATATTTATATTTTAAAAATCGACGTGGCTTAAGATTGTCCATGGTGGATAGCATAAAACGATGCCGTTTTCCTTTCTTCATAAGAAACGACGTTGTTTTATACCATTTCACGTGAATTCACGTAAGAAACAACACTGCGTTGCTCTATAGCCAAAAACAATGTTGTTTAAGAGGGAGTAAAATAGGGTTCGTATACGGTTCTTGCTCAACGCCGGCCGTAGCTCGCTCACCCATCGTCATTTGCTCACCCGCTGTTGCTCGGCCACTGCTGTAGTTGCGCTGTCGTTCACGGTTGGTCGCTGGTTACGTCCTCAACTCTCGCTCACTTAGGTTTGTCATGTTCTCTAAATGGGTCAATTTAGTGAAAAATTTAGGGTTCCGACGGGCAAGTTAGGGTGTAGAGGGCAAATTGAGGGCTCAGTTCAGGGGGAAAGTAGTGAGAAAAGTTGTGGGGATCTCACTTTTATGGGGACCGAATAGAAAAATTGAGGCTTCCGTTGTTCACTCACTTTCTATTGTGGGGACCGAATAGAAAAATAGGGCACGGAGGGGAAAATGGGGGCTTGACTTGAAGGGAAATAGTGGTGGGACCTTACTTTTTTTAATTAATTGGACTGCTTCTGTGGGGGACCGAATGTGATTGAATTGAAAAATGGGTGGTGGGGACCTCACTTTATTTATTCAATTCGGTTTCTTTGTTTTTGTAAAGGCACCAAATTGGGGAGATTGGTCGCATTTGTTTCTTGACAACAAAACAACAAAGACCTGCATGTGAAGTTACTGATTCTGTCATGTGGTTCCAAAAAGTAATGACTTTTTTTTTTTTTTTCATCGGGTGCAACATCAACATGGACGCAAATCAGGTAGGCGTCATTATTTACTATGGTGGAGAGTTTGTTATTAGCACCGAGGATTGAAAATATACTGGTGGAAATGAAAGTACTATCTATGTCAATGTTCAAAATCCATAATATATTGATTTTCTAAGGGATTTGGTGTATTTTTTACTATGCAAAGTGCAAAAACTACATTACTATGTTCCCGGGAAGGAATTGAATGATGACTTGAGATTTTTTAATGACGATAATGATATTAAGGATATCATTTACTATTATATTCATGGTGAATAAGCTAGGGTATATGTTTAGTATTATAGTGATGGTGAGGATGAGGATGAGGATGAGAATGGGAATGAGCAGACCACCACTGAAAGAGGAGAAGTGAGAGATCCTATTCAAGCAAGTAATTAAGTCGGAGATGAGTTTAGGTTAGATGAAAGGCAAAATGAGAAGGAGAGAAGTCATATTGATAGAGATGAACAAATAAGGAGATGTCCTGAAATCTTGGGTGAAGGTTTGGGTGAAAATGTGGACGATGAAGACTTCATTGGATTTGAATGGAAAATTGCTATATCCAGTAAATCGAAAGATGAATATTTGGCTTCAGTAAGTTTCCCAAGTGACGAAAATGATGATGAACTCACATAGTCAAGACAAAAGCAAAGGGAATTTCTGAGGAAAAAAGTTGCAGCCTCAACAAAGAGGCCTGAGCCAGTAAATAGGGATGGAGCTCTAGCTGAAGGTAATAAAAGTGAATATGAAGAAAGCTGCGGCGGTGAAGTTGCTGGTTCGGAAAATGAGCTTGACAATGATGATGATGAACTTGCTCGTCGAAGAAAAATTAAGTACCATTGCTATGATCCGACTGTTGATAAACATGTTTTGTCTGTGGGCATGAGATTTGACGATGCCAAACGATTCAAAGAAGCTGTTGTGAAGAACTCCATTGGTGAATAGAGGAGCGTTCAATTCATTAGAAACACGAAAGATTTTGTGAGAGCTAAGTGCTCACAACCGAATTGTCTATGGAAACTCTATGGTGCGCTGAGTAAGAATGAGTTATTCCAGATTAGGTCCTTCTAGGAGGAGCATACTTGTCCAATTATCTTTGATAATAAAGTGGTAACAAGTGTGTGGTTATCAAAGCATTTTTTTCAATACTATCAAAGCAATGCCCAAGATCAAGAGTCTTCAATTTCAACAGTTAGTGAATGAGCAATTATGGGTTAATGTGTCAAGGAATCAATGCAAGAGAGCCAAGATGAGTGTAATGAAAATATTGATGGGTGGGTATAAGGAAGAATATGTGTAGGTATGAGATTATACTGACGAATGCATGTTTCAAAACCCATCTAGTAGGGTATATGTAGAGGTTGTGGAGAGGTCACTCCCTGATCTTGAGCCTAGATTTGATAGATTTTATATCTGCTTTGATGCATGCAAACAGGGCTTCTTGGCTGGTTGTAGAAGAGTTATAGGATTGGATGGATGTTTTCTAAATGGTTTATGCAAGGGGGAGTTGTTAGCTGCTGTGGGGAGAGATGTCAATAATCAAATGTTTCCGATAGCTTGGGTGGTGGTGAAAATAGAGAACAAGGATATTTGGTCCTAGTTCCTCAAAAATTTAATGGCTGACCTTGAGATAACCGATGGGGGAGGATGAGTATTCATGAACGACCAACAGAATGTAATTTTATTGTCAATTAATTCACTCCCTTTTAATATTAATCACTTCCATATTTTTCCTGACTTGTATTTATTGATTTGAATTTTTGTAGGGACTTATTCCTGCATTGGCTGAGTTGATGCCACATGTCGAGCATTGAATGTGCGCGAGGCACATATATGCAAACTAGTTAAAGAACTTCAAAAGAGATAGGCTGCAGAAGCAGTTCTAGCAGATAGCAAAGAGTACCAACATGGCTAATTTCATATTAACTAAATAAGGATTGTTGCAGCTGACAAAGGAAGATTTTGATGCACTCTTCCAGACAAAAGCTAAGCACTGGTGTCGGGCCTTCTTTAGCGAAGAGTTCAAATGCGATATCATTTATAACAACCTCAGTGAAGCTTTCAACGGCAGAATTCTAGAGGTCATGAGGCCAGGTGCAAACCAATCATCAGCATGCTTGATGATATTCGAGTTATGGTTATGACTAGACTGCATAGGCAAAGAGATGAGGCTACGAAATAAACTGGAGACTGTGGCCTTAGGATTGTGAAGAGATTGGATGCAAACATTGCTGCTAGTAGGTTTTACCATCTAGTTTGGAATGGAGATAATGGATATGGGATTATTTAAAATCAGGATAAGTATGTTGTCAACCTGGATAGAAGAAATGGTTCATGCTGAGCCTAGTAACTGAATGGAGTTCTCTGTGCCCATGCCATTTCTGCTATTTAGATGAAGCAAGAAAACCCAAATGATCACCTACATGATTGGTACAAAAAAAGCTCATACCTTGCTTCATACCAATTCATGATACAGCTTATCAGAAGCAGCAAATTTTAGGAGCCAACAAATCATGAAAGCCCTCTACCTTTACTGGTGAAGAAGCAAATAGGAAGGCCAAAAAGGAGACGAAGAATGCAGCATGAAGAGGCATCAAGTTATAAGATGAGTAGGACTGGGTCAAAGATGAAATGCTCATATTGCCGCAAGAAATGGCACAATAAAAAAGGTTGTGAGCTGAAAAAGCAGCATCAACAGCAAGATGTAATGGCTGATTTAATGCTAGGGACATGACCTACTGAAGAGCTTCTTGTTTGGCCTATTGAAGGGAGGACAGAATGCCCTACTATAATGTCTACTGAAGGACAAACAAAAAGCCTTGCTATAAGGTAAGTATCATCTTTGCCTCAATAACTTTACAATTCATATTTGATAGAATTTGATGGTTGACCATATGTACTGGCTTCGCTTATACTTTTTCTTTGTCATGCACTTGTAATTTGAGAATTTTTCTCCATTTGTTTCCACCATGAAAATGAGTAGATGTCCAATTATTCATTGTAGTTGGTCATAATCCTGATACAATACATTGTTGTAAGGCCTACTAAATGACCAGAAAAAGGCCATATTGTAGGCTTAAGTGCAGGGATAAGGACTGGAACGGGCAGGGCAACAACAACAACAATTGAATCCACTGTTGAGCAAACGAGAAAAAAATATCCTGTAAGTTGTAGATGGATGTGTTTGTCTTTTATAGGCTGAAATTTAAATTTGTTATGTGTTTCTCAAGTGAGAAAACGAGCAACTGCACAGGTTGTAGAGGTTGCTCTCTCATTTGTTGCTGCTGAAAATGATGCACCACAGCGAACAAGAGGGGCTCTTAGAAAAAGATTAAGGCAATATGGTTATGGGATTTACACAGATGAACGTACTGGAATGACTATTTTGAATGTAAGATTTGTAAGCCTCATGCATTTTATTTGTTGTGCTTCAATTCATTTGGTTGACAATATTGCTATATTCTTGTAGCCTGGGAGAACTTCCAAAGTACTTCTCTCTCAAGGTGAGCCAACCCAAGAATTAAGGGCGTAGCCAAAGAAGAGTGCTCTAAAGAATAAGACAGCGGGTATAGCTACAAAACAGCCATCCAAAAAGAACCCAGCACCAATTCCATTTCAATCAACGATTGAGAGCAATAGTGATGATATGGACCAACACATGACACGTGCTAGAACAAAAATAGCCGCTGTCAAAAATAGAGAAAAAGAGGTGACAGAAAGCCTAGTTAAAGAACTTGCACATCCAGTTTGAAAGAGTGCTCGAATTATGAATCAATTCAAAGCTCCAAGAGGAAAATAAGATCGGGGTGTTGTCTATATGGACTTATGGGAGGGTGCTAGACATGGTCTCTTTTCATGTTTTCTTTTTTTAGGAGAGTGCTCGATATTATATCATTGATGGTAGTTTGCCATTGTTGTTGTTGTTTTTGTTTTTTTGAAGAGAGTGCTAAACTTTCAGTGATTAGGAGTGAAATTAGACATGTTTTTCTTTTGTAAACAATCAATTAATGTTAATGGCAATAGCTGTTTTTTGTTATTTTCTCTTGTGTTGGTTTCAGTTAGAATACTAGCAAACCAATTATCAGTTATTTTATATATTTTATTTTTGCTGTTGGTGCAATGTATTTATGAGGTTGATATTATTTTTAGATATGTGTATATACTGCTGCTGGTTGAAGTTGTGGATATTAATGAATTTGTGGGGTTCTGGTTGTATGTGCTGGTGTAAGAACAAGATGCAATTTTGGGTGCTGGTGCATCTTGTTGCATCAACATTTGTATGGGCTAGTGCAAGAAGATGCACTAGCAACCCAACTGGCGCAAGAATAAGGTGCAAGTCAAGTGACGTTTCAAACTAACATGTTCTTTTTAAATAAATTTGTGCAACACAAATGATCACTTTGTAATCGTGACCAGCACTTAAATGATTACTTTTATAAAAACTTGGCACTCAAGCGATTATTATTTACAACTTGTGGCATTGAAATGGTTAATCGTGAATTTGCCACCATCCTTTAATTTCGCCATGGTTTGCAATTGCAGCAAACCAACAAACCAGAAAACTAGTAAACCAGCAAACCATTACCAAGTTTATGTAGCAAACCATTATATGTGAAGCAAAAACTAACCAAAACAAACATTAACAACACACAAGTAAACAATAAAAATTTTAAGTGCTCACAACTAATGCATTCCAAAAGCACATTCCATTTCGTTATGGTTTGCAGTTGCGGCAAACCAGCAAACTATTACCAAATAAAAAATGCAGTAAACCATTATATTTGAAGCAAAAACTAATCAAAACAAACATTGACAATACACAACTAAACAATAAAACTTGTAAGTGCTCACAACTAATGCATTCCAATTTTAACCTTCCATTTCTATCATAGATTACAAGAAATTCCTCTACTCCATACAAAAATTGCAACAAAGCAAAAACACATTTTACTTCATTTTCCATGTCTTCGACTATGGTAGACATGCAAACTTCTTCTCATTACTCCAATTCACATTTGAATAAACTACACAAGAGAATAACAAGATAATCAATGCTCGATAGAAGTTTATTTCAATTTTCAGTCTTGAAATCTCCCTCTTCAAATGGTCGACCAGAGATGTTAAACCCTTCATTTGAGTTTGCATTGAGTCAACATCCTCCAACTCGTCCATTAATGTAGGTGGAGGTTGATGTTAGCCTTCAAATAACTCCAAGATCATCTCTGTCGCTCGATCAGAGAATTTACTATTAACCTATTTAAAATATTTACACTTTGAGCCTTCTCTATATCTACCGCACCCATGGGATCTTCTCCTGGGATTCAACCGAGTCCAAGATGGAGTCTAAGATGTTTTTCTTGGACTCGGTAACCCACAATAACAGTAACACTCACCATCTAATTTGTTTTTTTTTTTTTAATATAGGAATGTGAGTTGCTGCTGAAGCTTCTGCCATCTATTTGCAAGAGCGAGCTGATAACTTTGGGAGAAAATCGAAGTATGCACTCGAATTGGTCAAATTGGGGGTTTAGGATTTTCAACTTTCGATTTTGGTCAAATTTTGGGATTTAGGGTTTCTTATTTGGGGGAAAAGACGCTAAATGGCGTCGTTTTGTTGTTTGTATGCTGATTGTGCTCTTTGGCAATCCACGTCGGCTTCAAAAATTAATAGAAAATTGTCATGTCGGATTTTCGGCCAATCAGATTGGTGTTGGCATTGAAATGATCGTTTTTCAAATTTTTTTGCACTTAAGTGATCCAACGAAAACTTTTGGCACCAAAGTGAGTGCTGTATACAACTTATGGCATTGATAGTGTACTTCCCCCTTACATTGGAGAAAGACATGAGGTTGTCTCTCTCTATATCTCTCACTTTCAGACATCACTCTTTGTCTTTGACTTGCTCTCACTCTTGCTCTCACATGAAGAGTTGGACAAAAGCTTTATTACTCCATTCGAGATGATTTTTTCTCTTTCTTTTTTTTTAAAAAAAATTTTTTGCTTTATTTTTAGGTTTTTGGATCCAGGGCAGATAAGAGTTGCCGGCCAACTCTTGCTAGCCACGGGCAAGGTTGCAAAAAAAAAAAAAACCATAAAATATTCAAATTATTATTAAAAAGTACCGTGTTAGCATCGGCTATTTATGTTAGTAATTTCTGGTCAAAATTGGCTGGTGGTTTAATTGGCAAAAAGTGAAAAGGTTTACAGCTGAATTGGTAAGAAGTAAAAATGTTTAGAACTCAATTTACAAATTAAAAGATCTAGGACTAAATTGGTAAAAGTGTAATAAATTTAGAATTTTTTGGACAATTTTTCCATGCAAAAGCAAATTGCCAATCATGGAGATCGGATTCTTAGTGTTGGGAGGAACGTATAATTGTCTCAGGAGACTCCCGTAGTCAATGCATGCATGCACGTTTCTCGTCATAGAAATTGTTCCCTTGTTGCACGGTTGATTGGGCAGTCCTTGTCGAGTTCAAAAATCACCGTGCCAACAGTAATAAAAAAGGTGCAATTAAAAGGTTTTCAACCAAAAAAACCGTAATTAAAAGGTCATCTTTAAGGAAGCAACGTCATGGCGTAGTCTGCTGTTGACACTTAAATTTTGGCGACCCGGTCATCCATTTATTGCATAGAAAATTAGGGATTAATTTTTAACTCCTAAAAAAAATAGAACTAAAATTGCATAGCATATAATTTTAGTTGCAATTATTTATTTGTTTATCACTTTTGCATTTGATTGGCTGACGGATAAGCTACAATTTTATGAGTTGGCAATTCGATATATTTTGAAAAAAATTTATATTATTCTTTCAATATTCAGTGAATCTTTCGTGTATTCGGTGAGGACAAGCATAGGAAGGAGATATTGCGAGCTCATCTTTGCAAGGTTCAGAATCTAGGAAAAGTCTATTACAATCTTGAATTTTTGGTAATACTCGATCAATTTGTGGGCCGGTATTTGGGTTAAAGAAATAAAAGCGGTGGAGAATATTCATCATGCATGGCCCTACGTGGAAAGATACGAGCATATGGAAATTCGGAAGATCAGCATGAGAAGGGGATGTTGGGCACGTTCTACACTACGGGCACATGGATTTGCAGAAAAAGATATATCCCTGCAAAGAAGGCATTCGGTCAATGAGAAAGAGGAAAGGAAGTAGAATATATTTCAAAGCATGCACAGAAGGAAACAAAATATGCTTTCTTTCCTCGATGGTTACACCCTTTCACTATAAATGGACTCGTTACAGGACAAAAAAAGGGGGGCATTCATGATACGAGAGAGAGAGACACGTGAGAGAGGAAAGAGCGCGAGTCTTCTTGGCCAATACCCATGCCAACACTTCTACCGCGGTGCTTTCATCGTCTGCGATACATTGTCAACGAGCTGCCACCCTGTTGAGTTATTACTCGACCGCTTGACGACGCCACCGCAGCCCCTTCATCGATGACGTCACTGCAACTCCACCCCTCGTAGTTGCTGTTCCGACTATTACCCGAACGCCGCCATCGCTGCTGCCCTGCATCCGTGAACCGAGCTGGTTGTTTCCTGGCCACGACCTCGTTGCTACCGCAACGCCAGTAGCCACTGCTCATGTCACCCATCCGAATCAGCCCGATCCTCGGGTTTGTTTCGTCGTGCCCAAACGATTTGCACCAATACTCGCGTTGCCGACAAATTCCAGCGAGGTGATTGAGCTCGGTCTAAATTCAGCAAGCATCCGAGCCACTAAAATCTGGGCAAGAGAAGGGCACACGTTCTTTCAATAAAGGAGGACATATACATTAAAAGGAGGGAGGATTTCGCACGCTTATTTTATTGAAATTTGGAGCATCTCCCCATTGTGGTTCTCTCGGTCTCTCGGGTAAGCCTTGCTATTGCTACAACAAAAGTTATCCTTTTGCAAATTGCTTTTCGAGGTTTACGCGCATATCGTTGAATCGAGCAATCATCAAGGAGCCGCACACAAAGCCCCTTGGCGAGTAGCCATCCTGTGAGCCTCGCTGAGCACCACCACATTGCGTCGCGAGTAGCCGTTTGAGGATCGGAATTCGGAAGCCAAGTGAAAATCTTATCTATTTTGATTTCCGAAAATTCCATTTTCTTATTTGAATTCGTCGATGCACATGATTGAAATTTCCAATATGCTATCATATTCGTAATCTCGAGTAGCCTTATAAATTGGGACATCTTCCTAATTTCACAACGTGACAGTTCGATTTCACGCCCGGAATATGACTCACAATCGCACGGAAAAATCGCCAATTCGATCTCATTTTGTTAAAATTTGCCAATCCAACCTCATGCGCGAGATACGATTAATCAATTTATTTGGTGGATATCAATCATATCTTGTCTGATTTGCCGTCGTATTATTTGAATGGATTTTATTTCCGTAAGAGAAAAATCCAAAAAAAAATAAAATAGTTCATGTTAGAATATTGCTTGTTTTAGGATAATTTGCATAATTAGATTAGGCATTTTATTTATTCTGTATTTTTGAAATAAAAACACCAAAAACATTAATTGATGATGTTAGATTTTCTTTTCATTAATTGCATGTTCAATTATTAGGCAATTTTAATTTCGAATTCTATAAAAAAAAAGGAAAAGAAGAAATAAAAAATATCATGCGTGTGTAACTTAGAATTAGGTCATTTCGTCATCTAAGCATTGCATGTTTAGGATCATTTGAGTGCGTGACATATTAGGATAATTACATTGTCATTAGATCATGTTGTGACATATAGTTCGCATGGTACATTGCATGTTACATGTCATTTTAGTTAGGCATTTTTGCGTGTCATTGCATAGCATTTCACGCAAACTAAATTTCATTTAAATAAAAGAAAATCCTAAAAAAGAATGAGCGATTGCATGTTAATTATAAATCATATCGGAGATGATACTAATGATAAGCATCAAGGATATTCATGATATTCAAGCTAATTAGTTAATTTATCTCATTGTTACACATTTAGATATTTCCTTTGTTATTGGTGTGGTGAGTCAATTAAAGGAGTTACCAAAGAAGGCTTGTTGGGACACTATTTATCGCATCTCTGGTACTTTAAAGGCTCTCCTAATAAGGGGCTGATTTATAAACCTAATGGTTCTTTCACTCTAGTTGGTTATTCTGATGCTGATTGGGCTAGGTTAGCATGTGATCACCGGTCCATGACTAGGTATTGCACTTTTCTTGGTAGCAATTTGATTACTTGGAGAAGCAAGAAATAGAGTGTCCGTATTTGAAACCTCGAGATTTCTACGACAATCAAGAGTCGCCAATGTGTCGAAGATGCACTTTGTGGCTTGAGAATAATCAATCACAGGTCAATTACATAGAAAATTCCTAAAAGCTACCCGGTAGATTAGGATGCGCTAAAGTCGCGCCAGATTGAATTTAACTGTGAAATTGAATCCGATTACAGAAATTGGAAGTTCTGTCAAGTCACAATTCATTTTAGGAATGTTGACTCATCTCCAGAAGATTTTTCTACAAACCGAGATTTTTGGCGGAAAAGCAAAGTAATGCCGTTTTTGTTCAGGATTGTCAGAGGGCCGTTTTTAGTCAAACCTTCGGGATGCAAGTTGGATCATTTGATGGGGAAATGTCATGAGAAGGTTGAGGACACATGGGTTAATTTAATTGAGCTTCAATTGGATGGAATTGATTGAGAATTGATTGAATTAAGTGTACAATATTTTATGCCACGGCGGAAAATGAAATTGAACCCATTGGAATGAGGTTGTGGGAGATAGTGGAAGGTGACATCATCCATGAGGTCATGGTGGGCCATGAGAGAGAGAAAAGTGGTCCCATCTTCCTTCTCTCTCCTCCCTTTCTCTATTCGGTTGCCTCTCTCCTCCCTCTCCCTACCGTGTGACTGGTTCTGCTTCTCTCCATCTTCATCTTCTTCTTCGAAGAACCAGCAAGCTGAAGAAGCTGCGAAACAACAACCAGCAGCCGTCAGAAGCCCCGCAAGCCCGCCGAAGCAGCTAGCTCGCTCGTCGCGTCCAGTCTCGTGCAGCCGCGAGTCCAGCTGCTGCTTCGCCTTCGTCCTGCGTCCTCTGGCCGTCTACCTCACCATTCGACAGCCACAACACCGCCGGGAAGCCACTTGAAGCTTCCTCTTGCTCGTCCGACCTTCCCATCGTCGTCACTCGCCCGTGGAAGCCAACCGAGGCAAGCTGCTACCATCCTACTCGTGCGCTGGTCTGCCTCTGTCCACTCGTCCAGGATCGTCGTCCAGCATCCTCAGGCCGCCGAGGAGCTCGTCGAAGGCCGTCTCACCGCTGTATAGTAGCCGAAACCACCGCTTGGACCGCCAAAGCCCCGCTTTGCCCATTTCCAGCAAGTCGAGTCGCTGGTTCTTCTCCTTTATTCCAGCAACTGTTTCAGATCTGGTGAAGCTCCGCCGGAGCCATCCAGCTCACCTCTGGCCACCGTGAAGCCCCGCCTAGGTCCAGTTAAGCTCCTCCGCCCATTCCCGACCCCAACCAGCCTCGGATATACTCATTTTCGGCCTCAACCAGCAATGGACAGAAGCTGGAAAAATGGGTATCGCAACGAAGGTTTGGCCCATTTTGGCCAGCTTCCCGACCCCGGAAGCTAGGCTCGCCTTGGAGACTATTGACCCTCGCGTCGTCCTCGTCGTTTTGAGCCGTTCGGCTCGTTAATCGAGTGAGTTTATCCTCTAATTCTTGCTTAGTGAGTTAATGACACTTAAGAGGTGTTTAGATTAGTCTAATTAGGTTTATGTGATTAGATTAGATTATTTTAATGTAATTTAGATTAGTTGTATGATTAGTTTACTGGATGTTTAATTAGGGCTAATTGTATGTTTAATTTAGCATAATCTTGTTTAAGCCCTAATTAATTATTTTTAATTAATTAATTATTTCGAATTTTATAAATATTATATTATTAAATTATATTATTATAATATAATATTTAATTATTTAATTTTCGGAATTAAATTTAATTATTTAATAATTTCGAAAATTATGCCGGGATAATGGGTCGTTAGAATTTCGCTGATCGCAAAGCGGTTGGTTTGTGTTAATTGTACGTTTAAATTGAGAAATTGAGTGATTGATGATTATGGTTAATTATTCCAAAAGTGTGGAATTGAGTGATATTGATGAAGTTGTGGTATTTAACTTGAAAATACCCGGTGTTAGCTTTTAGCACCGTAATTGGTTTGTATGACCAGTTTGAATCGATTGGATTGATTGATTGATTGAATTGAGGTATGAGTTGGTTTATTATTGAATTATCAGCTTTAGCGAGCAATTGGTTTATATATGTATCAGCTTGTGTGAGCATCATTGTCAGCTTGTGTGAGCACTATATGTCAGCTTGTGAGAGCAATGATCATTTATTAGCTTGTGAGAGCAATGATCGTTTATCAACTTGTGAGAGCAACGATCCATATATCAGCTTGTGCGAGCTATCATCTATGTATATATCAGCTTGTGCGAGCTACCATCTATATCAGCTTGTGAGAGCATTGCATCCATTTCAATTTGTGCGAGCCGTAATTGTATTGATGGATGAATAGATGGTATGGTTTAATAGATGATATGAATTGATAGATGTGTGGATCGTATGATATCAATTGGATTGACTGAATTGATAGACCGATGGGTATGTCGGTAGTTTCAGCTTATGCGAGCATTGTTTGAATATGAATTGTACTGACGTGCAGGAAAGGGACTGAGGCGAGGTAAGTCATCTATCCTATTTGTGTGGCTAGAGCGCCCTGAGGCGTATTTTCTTCCTAATTGAGTTTTAGAGGTAGGACTCGCTGAGACGTAGTCTCATCGCGGTTGTGGGATAATATTTTAGGTCTCTAGATGATGGTCGTGGAGGATCGAAAATCCTGGAGTTTGGAAGGTGGAGACTAAAGAATCGGCGAACGTGTCTGACAAGTTGGTCATAGGATAGTTCCCTTTTTGTTGAGCTGGTCTATTTTGTAGGCAACCTAGTGTTGTATATAAACCTATGTGTTTATAAGAAAGCTTGTTTGGTTGTGATTGATTGCCTGCTTTTCTATGCCAAGTTAAATGTTGTCAGGGGATTTGTTTCGCTTCCGCATGCATAATAAAAAAATGAATGGGTCGGTGACACGTCCTGGGAAGTCGCATTTGTATCGACCAGAGTGGGATGTTCGCGCGCTCGGAAGATCGGGGCGTGACAACCTTGTTACAAACACAAGCTCTTTTCTTGTTGTGTAGTGGATATATGGCACCGAAGTACACAATGCATGGTTACCTCACTAACAAAGCTGACATCTATAGTTTTGGCATTGTTGCCTTAGAAGTTGTAAGTGGCCGGAGCAACACTAGCTCCCAAAAAACTGAGGAATGCTTTATTCTACTCTATTGGGTAATCAACTATTATCAATTCAATTATGATCATATCTGTATTTAAATCCTCACATGCACTTTCAATGGTTGCAAAGGAGTTTCACAGTTAATAGCTATTGAAACTTGTTTAACGAATTGTCATGCTGTTATGTGATATCCTGAAATTCGACCCCGTTTCCATAAAATGAAATGTGCATATCGTCGGCGTGCCTATGGTCCTTTTTCTCTGAACTGATCACTCACGAGTTAACCAACCAATTGGGTGAAGCCGTTAAGGGATATATTCGCGGTAAAATCCCTAAAAGCTACCTAATTTGTTGGATTGGACTAAAATCGCGTCCGGTCGATTTTAATCACGAAATTTGATTTGGTTTCGGGAATCGAATATTCGAGCGTGTCACAATTCATTTTTAGGACCTCGTCTCATTGTTTGTCAATTATGGATGAGTCCGAAATTTCAATAAAGAAATTATCGGAGGAAAAATTGAAGACCGGAAGAAAATAGAAGGGGAAATGGAAAGAGAAAAGAAAAATTAGAATAGAATTATTTTTTTTTTTTCTTTTTCTCTCTCTCCCTTTTCTCTCTCTCTTCTTTTCCCTCTCTCTCTTTTCTCTCTCCTTTCCCTCCCCATCGTGCGGACAGCACCCCCCTCCCCACCAACTTCTCTCTCTCTCTTTTAATCCTTATCTTCTCTCTCTCTCTCTCTCTCTCTCTCTCTCTCTCTCTTCTCCCCCACTCCCCCACGTGACCGAAAGCCCCCCTTCCCCTCGTTTCTCGCTCGTGAAAACTAGAGACAAGGAAGAAGAAGCCGCACGGCTGCAGCTCGCCAGACCCGTCGCTGCCCGCACCGCCGTTTGTGCGCCCGCCGCTTGCCGCCGTCCCGCCGTCCGCACACGCCCTGCGTCTGTTGCTCGTTGCAGCGCCTCCCCCGTGCGACCCAGTCCCTGTTCCACCCCGTTCGGCCAGCTCCGGCTACCGCCCAGCTCCGCCCGGCGTCCCTGGCGTCCCCCTTACCCTCCGCTGGCCTCCCCTCGTCGTTTTGGCCGCCGAATTAGCTCCGGCTAGCCCCAATTAGCAACCCACGAAGTGGGTATCCAGCGACTTCGGGCCTGCTTTTGGGCCGTTTCCGAGCCCCAAACCCGAGCCGTGCTTTGGGAAGTTTTGTTCCTTGTGTCGCCCCCGTCGGATTGATCCAATTTGCGCGCGATTTGGTGAGTAATCTCACTAATCTCGGATTAGTTGGTTAATTATGCTGAAGGTTGGTTTAGTTTTAATTAATTAGGTTTAGGTGGTTAGATTAGAATAAATTAGCAATTATTAGTCAATTGTGATGCGATTTAGATAAATTGATTGCGCAATTAGCAAGTAGACGTGGTCTACTAATTATTGGAAGTGCCTCAAGATTTTTCCCGACCCTTAGTGGGCTTCAATTAGGCTTTTCGGGCCTAAGTGGAATTTTTAGTATTTAAATATTAATTTTCGGAATTAAATTAAATAATTATTTATTTTCCGAAAATTCAACTGAGATGGCCCGAACCGAATTTTATGCTGGTAATCGTGGTGAATCTGTTTATTTAATTGGGCTTTATTTTGTGCTAAATTGAATTTTTAATATTTATTAATTAATTTTCAAAATTAATTAATTATTTATTTATTTTTCGGAAATTAATATTTTGATGGCCAACAACCGAAATCTTGTGTTGATTGTCGTGGACAGTCCGTTTATTTAATTGAGCTATATGTTGTATGGAATTAAATAAATTGTGATATTTTAGGGATCTACCTTAAATTGTTTGAAATTGAGTGAATTTGAATGATTGATTAGTAGATAACCGAGTATGTTTATTTAGCATTTATAATGCTTTAATTGAGTTGTAAAGTGGATGGAATTATGAGAGAATTGGAAATACTCTGGGATTGAACCGATCAAACACGGTGTATGGACTTATGTGGTTCGGTGATTGAGACATCACTGGTGAAAATGACTCTTTAAAGAACGCATGTATCAGTCTAGTACATACATTATTGTGGACCTACGTGGTTCGGTGATTGTGATATCACTGGCGAAAACGGCGCCCTAAAGAACGCACGTATCGGTCTAGTACTCATATTGTTATAGGCATGTATGGTTCGGTGATTAAGGACATCACTGGCGAAAACGTCGCCTTAAAGAACGCATGCACTTGTCTATTAAATATTTGTTATAGGCATGTGTGGTTCGGTGATTATGGACCTCACTAGCGAAAACGGCGCCTTAAAGAGTGCACACAATTGTCTATTGAGTACATGGTTATAGGCATGTGTGGTTCGGTGACTAAGGATGTCACTGGCGAAAACAACGCCTTAAAGAGTGCACGCAATTGTCTAGTGGATAAGTCACTTGGTGAACTTGACGCCCAAGAGCATTGACCTAGAATGGTCCGTCTGACATGTAATCGACTAGGTCGATTGATCATTGCTTTGATTTGATGTTGTATATTGATTGACTGAATGGAAATGATCGTGAGTGGTCTTGTTGGCATATAATCGACTAGGTCGATTTGATCAGTGCTTCGATTGGTGATATGATTGCTTGGGTGCCTATTATGAATTGTACTGACTTGCAGGTGGGATCTGAGGCCAAGGTAAGTCCCCTGACCTGTACGTGTTTAGGCAGCCTATAGTATAATGGTTTACTAATCGGGCCTTAGTGGGGTAGAACTCGCTGAGACGTAGTCTCATCCCGGTTTGGGGAAATCATTTCAGGACCCCGCTGAGGAGCTGAGGAGGAGTTTGAGAAGAACTCTAGGGTGAAACCTGAGGAGAAGTATTTTTGGAAAAAGAAGATAATTCCGAGAAGGATCTTGAGTACGATCCAGATGGACTGAAATTTCATCTTCTTTTGTGAACTCCATTTTGATGTGAATAGAGTAAAGTAAAAAGTTGTGAAGAGTTATGAAGTACTTTGGTTTATGTCATGTATAAAGGTTTGGTTATGGATTTCAATATGAAAGATATGGCCTACTTTTTTATCCCATTGTTTTATTATCTGGGGATTTATAACTGCTTCCACATGTGCTTAAAAATTGAAAGGGTATACATAGTCCTGGAATATCGCATTTTAAAATCAACCAAGTAGAAGGATGTGTGCGTGCCCGAGGATCAGGGCGTGACATCCCCTTTTTGTGGTATCGGAGCTTAGTTCAAGATTGGAGTGATAAGGAGCGATGGTTCATGGGATAGTAGTAGGATGGCCTTTAAATTCATGCCGGTGTATGTCTGTGTTAGCTGAATGCTAAAATTATTTGTTGTTTGAATCGTTTTGTTTCTAATTCGGTGTTGAATTAGAAGTAGGTGTCAGTAGATTAAAGTGACACCATGAGCGATCAGGAGCCGAGAACTCCTAGGCAAAGGACTTTGTCCTCAATGACTCGGGCTAGGACGCCGACAAGAGTTGGTGCCTGAGGTGGCCGAGGTAGAGTGCAAGCTGAGGCTAGCGCAAGTGGAGCAGCACCACATCCCATTGGTGTCCGGGTAGCAGCCCCAGTTGATCAAGGAACAGTTGGGATCATGCAAGCATTGGATGCTATGCATGAGATGATGGGGCAGCAGGCCCGGGAGCAATCAGCTGCCTTTACTGCCGCCGTTGCAGCCGCACCTGCCGTTGTACCTACTGAAGTCCCGCCTGTGAGGCCAATGCCTAGTTTAGTGGAATAGCTTTTAAAAGCTGCTGCTCTATGGATTCAAGGACTGGAGAAAGCATTTGCACTATTAATGTGCTCTGAGACTGAGAAAGTGGTCCTCGCAGTCTACCAATTAGAAGGAGTTGCGAGTACTTGGTGGAGAACCACTCAAGGAGCGATATTTCCTGAAGGTGTAGCCCCAGAATGGAATGCCTTTGTTGAAGCCTTCAACGGGAAATACTTTTTAGAGACTGCTAAAGAGATAAAGATAGTTGAGTTTCAGCGCCTTCGCCAAGGCTCTATGACTGTGGATCAATATGAGGTGAAGTTTGCTGAACTGCCACAATATGCCCCTGAATTAGTTGAGAATCCAATAAACCGAGGGAGAAGATTCAGAGATGGACTCAAGCCAGAGTTGAGAAGCCCATTGATTTTGCTGAATCTGAGAAATTATAATGACCTTTATGAGAGGGCTCAAATGATCGAAAGAGACTAGAACGATAGAGCCGTTTTATCTGGATCGAGGTTTAGCTCTCATAAAGACAACATCCGCCAAGGAAAGAGGCCGATGTTTGGAAATAAATTCCAAGGCCTACCCAACAAGAAAAGTGGATTTAGTAGGCCAGTACCCAGTAGTGTTGGTGTATGTCGCTTTTGTGGGAGAAGACACGGGACAACACCGTGCCCAGCTAGGACAGGTGCATGCTTCGAATTGGCCAACAGGGCCACATAGCTAGATATTATCCAAAGAAGCAAAGAGGACAACCTCAGTTGCCGCCGTCGCCACCGATGAGGCAGATATGAGGGTATGCCCCTCAGAATGCACCACAAGGAGGACAGCAGAGACCTCCAGCTCAGGGCACTGTGTATGCGATTACCCAAGGTCAGGCAGAAGCTGCGCCTGGCATGATCACAGGTATGGTCTCGCTCAACAACCAACCTACTTATGCTTTGTTTGATTCGGGAGCAACCCATTCCTTCTTTGCCGAGCAATATGTTAGGATGCTAGGGTTGAGTCATGTATTGTTGGAGTCGGCAATTTGCATATCTACACCCTTGAAAAATAAAGTTATTGCTGCTTTGGGATGTTCGGGGTGCAAGTTAGAGATTGGTGAGCAAGTAGGGAAAATTGACTTGTTAGTCCTAGTCATGTATGATTTTGATTTGATAATTGGCATGGACTGGCTCACCAATCAACGAGCTAAAATGGACTGCTATCCTAAGGCGATTCAGTTTGATCAATTAGGGGGTAAGAGCTTCGAGTTTATCGGGAATCGAGGAGGACCTTCGATTTCCTTAATCTCGTCGCTGGAAGCAGCTCGTTTGTTAGACGAGGGTTGCCAAGGGTATTTAGCGACTGTCGTGGATACGACAGTTGAGGAGCTAAAAATGGAAGATATTTCAGTGGTTCAGGAATTTCCAGATGTCTTTCCAAAAGAATTGCCAGGGTTACTGCCAGAAAGAGAGATTGAATTTGTAATTGAGCTAGCACCAGGGACAGAACTGATCTCGAAGGCACCTTATCGAATGGCGTTATCTGAGTTGAATGAACTGAAAATGCAGATGCAAGAATTACTGGATAAGGGATTTATTCGCCCTAGTGCATCACCTTAGGGAGCACCAGTTCTGTTTGTTAAGAAGAAAGATGATTCGTTGCGCCTGTGCATCGACTATCGGCAACTCAATTAGGTAATGGTCAAGAACAAGTATCCATTGCCGAGGATAGATGACTTGTTTAATCAATTGCAAGGAGCATCAATATTCTCAAAGATCGACTTAAGGACGGGATATCATCAGCTGAGAATTAAGAAAGAGGATATTCCTATGTCAGCATTTCGTACTCGGTATGGCCACTATGAGTTCACAGTGATGCCATTCGGGTTGACGAATGCTCCAGCTGCCTTCATGGATATGATGAATAGAGTGTTCAAGGAATACTTAGATCAGTTTGTGATCGTGTTCATAGATGATATCTTGGTCTACTCGAGGAGTAATGAAGAGCATGAGAATCACCTGAGATTAGTGCTCCAAATTTTGAGGACGCATCAGTTGTATGCTAAGTTTAGTAAATGCGAGTTTTGGTTGACTCGTGTTGCATTCTTAGGTCATGTGATTTCCGGAGAAGGAATCTTCGTCGACCCGAGCAAGATAGAAGCCGTGATTAATTGGCAGAGACCGACATCAGTGACAAAAATCAGAAGTTTTTTGGGATTGGCAGGTTATTACAGACGATTTGTAGAAGGTTTCTCAGCGTTAGCATCGCCTCTAACAAAGCTCACGAAGAAAAATGAGAAGTTCATATGGACAGACAAGTGCGAGCGTAGTTTTCAAGAGCTGAAGGAAAAGCTAACTACCGCACCGGTATTGACGATTCCATCTGGTCCTGGAGGATTCGAAATCTATAGTGATGCGTCTTTCAGAGGATTGGGTTGCGTGCTGATGCAACATGGCAGAATTGTTGCATACACTTTCCGGCAGTTGAGACCTCATGAATTGAATTATCCGACGCATGACTTAGAACTTGCAGCCATCATATTTGCATTGAAGATTTGGAGGCACTACTTGTGCGGAGAAAAGTTTCAGATTTTCACGGACCATCAGAGTCTCAAGTATCTATTCTCTCAGAAGGAGTTGAACATGAGACAACGCCAATGGATGGAATTACTGAAAGACTACGACTGTGATATTCTATATCACCCAGGAAAGGCGAACAAGGTCGCCGATGCATTGAGTCGGAAGTCTTCAATAGCGCAAATCTTGGTTAAGGAGTGGAACTTAATCGAGAGAGCTCGGGATTCGGAATTCAAATTTGAGGTAGGCCACCTCTCGAGTCTTATGGCCACCCTCAGAATTGAACCGGATGTCCAGTTAGAATTAAAGAACTCCAACCGACAGACCCAGATGTACAGAGAATTCTTTAGGAAGACGTAGATAAAAGGAAGGCTAATTTTCAAATTGCTGATGACGGAACTCTAAGGTTTCAAGGACGTTTGGTTATACCTGACGATGTCGAACTTAGAGAAGAAATTTTATCCGAAGCACATCGTAACAGCTACAACATTCATCTTGGAAGTACCAAGATGTATCAGAACTTGCGTTAACACTACTGGTGGTCAGGTATGAAGGCGGACATTACCAAGCATGTGACCAAGTGTTTGACTTGTCAGCAAGTAAAAGCCTAGCATTGCAAGCCGGGAGGATTTCTACAACCTCTCGCGATCCTAGAATGGAAATGGGAGCATATCACGATGGATTTCGTGACTGGACTACCAAGGAGTCAAAGAGGAAATTATTCGATTTGGGTAGTAGTCGACAGGCTGACAAAGTCGGATTACTTCATTGCAGTTCGAAAGGACCTGAGTCTAGATAGACACACAGACCTGTATGTGCGTTAGGTGGTTCGTATGCATGGAGTGCCGGTTACGATAACATCCAATAGAGACCCAAGGTTTACCGCTGCTTTTTGGAAGAGCTTGCAAAGTGCTTTAGGTACAAAGTTTCAGTACAGTACGGCATATCATCCTCAGACGAATGGCTAGTCTAAAATGACAATTCAGACTCTTGAAGACATGCTGAGAGCGTGTGTAATAGACTTCAAAGGAAGCTGGGAAGATCAGCTTCATCTGGTAGAATTTGCCTACAACAACAGTTATCAACAGAGCATCAAGATGGCTCCATTTGAAGCATTGTATGGCAGAGCATGCAGAACTCCAGTGTGTTGGGATGAAGTTGGAGAAAGGAAGATAACAGGCCCAGAGTTAGTTTAGCAATTAGTAGATGTTGTAGATGCCGTGACAGTAATCAGAGACAGATTAAAGACCGTGCAGAGCAGGGAGAAAAGTTATGCAGATAAGCGTCGAAGGTCTTTGGAATTCTAAGTTGGTGATCATGTTTTTCTGAAAGTGTCACCAATGAGGGGAACTTCCCGCTTTGGTAAGAAAGGCAAGCTGAGTCCGAAGTACGTAGGTCCGTTTGAGATTCTTGAAAGAATCGGAAACCTAGCGTATCGTCTTGCGTTGCCGCCAAGATTGGCGCAAGTGCATGACGTCTTTCACGTGTCAATGTTAAGGAAGAACGAGCCTGACCCGACCCACGTGCTCAATTTTGAGGAATTGTATGTGGATGACCGTGTGTCATACGTGGAAAGCTCGGTCCAGATTGTCGATCGTAAAGAGCAAATTTTACGTACAAAGACCATTCCATTGGTCAAAGTGGTTTGGCAACACCACGGTATTGAAGGAGCGACTTGGGAGACCGAAGAGTCGATGAGAGAATTGTACCCCCACCTTTTTTAGCAAAGTGTGTAATGGTTTAAATTTCGAGGATGAAATTTTTATAAGAGGGGAAGAGTTGTGACATCCTGAAATTCGACCCCGTTTCGATAAAATGAAATGTGCATATCGTCGGCATGCCTATGGTCCTTTTTCTCTGAACTAATCACTCACGAGTTAACCAACCAATTGGGTGAAGCCGTTAAGGGATATATCCGCGGTAAAATCCCTAAAAGCTACCTAATTTGTTGGATTGGACTAAAATCACGTCCGGCCGATTTTAATCACTGAATTTGATTTGGTTTCGGGAATCGAATATTCGAGCGTGTCACAATTCATTTTTAGGACCTCGTCTCATCGTCTGTCAATTATCGACGAGTCTGAAATTTCAATAAAGAAATTATCGAAGGAAAAATTGAAGACCGGAAGAAAATAAAAAGGGAAATGGAAAGAGAAAAGAAAAATTAGAATAGAATTTTTTTTTTCCTTTCTTTTTCTCTCTCTTCTTTTCTCTCTCTCTCTTTTCTCTCTCCTTTCCCTCCCCATCGTGTAGACAGCACCCCCCCACCGACTTCTCTCTCTCTCTCTTTCAATCCTTATCTCCTCTCTCTCTCTCTCTCTCTCTCTCTGTCTCTGTCTCTCTCTCTTCTCCCCCACTCCCCCATGTGAACGAAAGCCCCCCCTTCCCCTCATTAATCGCTTGTGAAAACTAGAGACGAGGAAGAAGAAGCCGCACGACTGCAGCTCGCCGGACCCGTCGCCGCCCGCACCGCCGTCCGCGCGCATGCCGCTCGCTGCCGTCCCGCCGTCCACGCACGCCCCACATCCGTCGCCCACTGTAGCGCCTCCCCCGTGCGACCCAGCCCCCGTTCCGCCCCGTCCGGCCAGCTCCGGCCACCGCCTAGCTCCGCCCGGCGTCCCCAGCGTCCCCCTTGCTCTCTGCTGGCCTCCCCTCGTCGTTTTGGCCGCCGGATCAGCTTCGGCCAGCCCCGATCAGCAACCTACGAAGTGGGTATCCAGCGACTTCGGGCCCACTTTTGGGCCATTTCCGGGCCCCGAACCCGAGCCGTGCTTTGGGAAGTTTTGTTCCTCGCGTCGCCCCCGTCGGATTGATCCAATTTGCGCGCGATTTGGTGAGTAATCTCACTAATCCCGGATTAGTTGGCTAATTATGCTTAAGGTTGGTTTTAGTTTTAATTAATTAGGTTTAGGTGATTAGATTAGAATAAATTAGCAATTATTAGTCAATTGTGATGCGATTTAGATAAATTGATGGCGCAATTAGCAAGTAGACGTGGTCTACTAATTATTGGAAGTGCCTCGGGATTTTCCCGACCCTTAGTGGGCTTCAATTAGGCTTTTCGGGCCTAAGTGGAATTTTTGGTATTTAAATATTAATTTTCGGAATTAAATTAAATAATTATTTATTTTTCGAAAATTCAACTAGATGGCCGAACTAGAATTTTATGCTGTGTAAGTAATTAGTTCGATTTATTTAATCGCTTTATTTGTCTTAAATTGAATTTTTAATATTTATTAATTAATTTTCGAAATTAATTAATTAATTATTCATTTTTTGAAATTAATATTTTGATGGCCGACGATCGAAATCTCGTGCTGATTATTATCGTGGCGTAGTCCGTTTATTTAATTGAGCTCTACGTTGCATGGAATTAAATAAATTGTGATATTTTAGGGATCTACCTTAAATTGTTTGAAATTGAGTGAATTTGAATGATTGATTAGTAGATGGCTGAGTATGTTTATTTAGCATTTATAATGCTTTAATTGAGTTGTAAAGTGGATGGAATTATGAGAGAATTGGAAATACTCTAGGATTGAACCGATCAGACACGGTGTATGGACCTACGTGGTTCGGTGATTGAGACATCATCAAGTAAAAACGACTTTTAAAAACGACGATTGGTCTAGTACATACATTATGGACCTACATGGTTTGGTGATTGGGATATCACTGATTTAAAACTGCTTCTTAAAGAACGCATGTATCGGGTCAAGTACTCATATTGTTATAGGCATGTATGGTTCGGTGATTAAGGACATCACTGGCGAAAACGTCGCCTTAAAGAACGCATGCACTTGTCTATTAAATACATTGTTATAGGCATGTGTGGTTCGGTGATTATGGACCTCACTGGCAAAAACGGCGCCTTAAAGAATGCACATAATTGTCTATTGAGCACATGGTTATAGGCATGCGTGGTTCGGTGACTAAGGATGTCACTGGCGAAAACAGCGCCTTAAAGAATGCACGCAATTGTCTAGTGGATAAGTCACTTGGTGAACTTGACGCCCAAGAGCATTGACCTAGAATGGTCCGTCTGACATGTAATCGACTAGGTCGATTTATCATTGCTTTGATTTGATGTTGTGTATTAATTAACTGAATGGAAATGACATTGAGTGGTCTTGTTGGCATATAATCGACTAGATCAATTTGATCAATGCTTCGATCGGTGATATGATTGCTTGGGTGCCTATTATGAATTGTACTGACTTGCAGGTGGAATTTGAGGCCAAGGTAAGTCCTCTGACTTGTGCGTGTTTAGGCAGCCTATAGTATAATGGTTTACTAATCGGGCCTTAGTGGGGTAGAACTCGCTGAGACGTAGTCTCATCCCGGTTTGGGGAAATCATTTCAGGACCCCGCTGAGGAGCTGAGGAGAAGGAGTTTGAGGAGAAGAACTCTAGGGTGAAACCTGAGGAGAAGTATTTTTGGAAAAAAGAAGATAATTCCGAGAAGGATCTTGAGTACGATTCAGATGGACTGAAATTTCATCTTCTTTTGCGAACTCTATTTTGATGTGAATAGAGTAAAGTAAAAAGTTGTAAAAAGTTGTGAAGTACTTTGATTTATGTCATGTATAAAGGTTTGGTTATAGATTTCAATATGAAAGATATGGCCTATTTTTCTATCCCATTATTTTATTGTCTGGGGATTTATAACTACTTCCGCATGTGCTTAAAAATTGAAAGGGTCGGCGATACATAGTCCTGGGATATTGCATTTTAAAATCGATCAAGTACAAGGATATGTGCGTGCCTGAGGATCGGGGCGTGACATGTTAAGTGCAATTTGTTATTTCAAATTAATCCGATTCTTCTTATCATGTTGGTCTTCTCTGAATTTTCACGTAGATTCTTTTTTTTCTTTTTTTTTTTTGGAATGAAGAAAATTCTATTTCTTGAAATTTGGGGAAGTTGACCCCATGATTTAGGGTGGATCTCGAAAGTTCAGTTTAGTCTTTATGTTTTTATGCTTGACATTCATACTCCCTATAGTTTCATTACCGCCAAATAAGTCCTTCGACTACTATTGAATTTTGGCAATTACTGTTAAATTAAAAAGTTTTCAAGACCATGTCTTGACCAGAATATCCATATACTTTCAATTGAGGTATAACTTTTTTCACATTCGTATAATTGAGTCCTTAAGTTAGATTTTGTTTTGCTTTGAGTAAGCAATCATTAGATCATTATTAGTCCTTGTTAAATCTCATTGTCGCCTGAGTTGCATAATCAAGAACATTGAAAGACGAGTCGACCATTTCATGTAATGACACTGAAAATAATTCGTGCAGATAAAACTCGACAATAGCTGGCAATTTTAAAGCAGTGTAGGTGATTTCTTGGCAACCGGTTAACCATTAGTAAGTGACGTTGTAGTCTAGTATCTTTTATTTAAAATCGGTAAAAAAAAATCATGTTGGATATGTATTGATTCATTCAATTCTTTTTATCCATTTATACCCTAGAACTAGCAGGTGCTTATCAACTGCATTTGCCGCATAATTATCAAGGGAGATAATATACTTCTTCCTGTTTAAGTATTTAGAGCATATTTCGCAACTGATCAATACCTGAAGCTTGAAAGGGAAATACCTTCACTTTACATTTCTGTATCTAGGCACACTTTCTGAAGGAGAGAGGAAATTTGATAGAACTAGTTGATCCGAGACTTGGTTCTCACTTTGACAAAGAGGAGGCGCTGGCATTGATAAAGGTAGCTTTGATGCGTACTAATGTGAGTCCAGCACTCAGGCGGCCAATGTCATCTGTGGTTAAAATGCTTGAAGGCAAGGTTGTTGTTCCAGTGCTGGACTCTGTGGGTGCTATCATGACTGAGGAGAAAATTGAGGCCATGAGGAAGCATTTTAGAGGACACGAACATCAAGCAGTATGTCTGTTGAAGGGCCATGGACTGGAACCACTTCGTCTGCATCTAGTAATGATCTTTATCCAGAATGATGTTGTAGTCTAGTATCTTTTATTTAAAATCATTAAAAAAAAAAATCATGTTTGATCTGTATTGACTCATTCGATTGTTTTTATCCATTTATACCCTAGAACTAGCAGGTGCTTATCAACTGCATTTGCCGCGTAATTATCAAGGGAGATAATATACTTCTTCCTGTTTCAGTATTTAGAGCATATTTTGCAACTGATCAATACTTGAAGCTCAAAAGGGAAATACCTTCACTTTACATTTCTGTATTTAGGTACACTTTCTGAAGGAGGGAGGAAATTTGACAAAACTAGTTGATCCGAGGCTTGGTTCTCACTTTAACAAAGAGGAGGCGCTAGCATTGATAAAGGTAGCTTTGATGTGTACTGATGTGACTCCAGCACTCAGGCCGCCAATGTCATTTGTGGTTAGCATGCTTGAAGGCAAGGTTGTTGTTCTAGTGCTGGACTCTGTGTGTGGCACCCCTGAACGGCCCCCGATCTGCTAGGATCGCCACAATCCACTTGCCTTTCTCTTGACCTGATAAAATATTACTCTAATATCAAAGAGTTATAATAAGTATATATGTCCTGGGGATTTATATCTTTTAGATTGGTACCTGCGCAGTTTACATAGCGGAAGCACATCCATCAACTCCCCTTTCACAAATTAAAAATGATGCACACCTACTAAACATTTTATAAGTTAAAGCCGAACACCTTTATTTACAAAGAACAGATGGACATCTTTAGTTGGTACAACAAAATGCCAAAGTCTTCTATACTCGGCTATACTTCAAAAGATGACCGACATCTTTTCCAACAATTGTATACTTAAAGTCTATCGATCAGTGTCGGCGTCCAAAAGTTTCTTCCTTTGCTATCCTCCTCCTCGCGGTCATATCCAACCACTCGATCCATCTATCGGTGGCAGTAGTAGCAGAGGTATCTTGTCTAGTCTGAAATGTTAGTCCCCAAAAGGGGTGAGTATAACCACTTAGCTGTAAAAGATCCACTAAACTATATCGTGCGTAGCCATCCCAGTCTAATTTCATGCAAGATAGACAAAACATGTATAATAAAAGGACCGATAAAACATTTCCACTTAAGACTACTATTTAAAGTCTATCCTCACTACTAGACTCAAGACTCAAAGTCTATTTCGAGTTTGTCAAAGAAGGTTTATCTAGGACCGGATGTTTCGTTAAGGATTTGATCTTATCGACTGACGAAAATCTCTTGGCTGGATATGACATAATGGAATCCTTTATTCAAATCAAGATTGATTAAGGATCCGATGATTGGCAAAGTATACTTGGAAGGTTCTACTTATGGAAACCGAGATCCCGATTGTATGGGCGAGCAGGATTAATGGGCTATCGACATGTTCCTTAAATAGCTCGAATGATCTTCTTAATTGATTCCGTCCAACGGGTAGATTTGAGGAATTCTTTTGGTAAGTGCCAACGGGTATGATGGCATAAAGGAGTTTAAAAGGAAGACGTTCTAGTTGTTCGAGTGGGTGCACGATAGAAGAATTTCAAAGTCTGAAACTCCTTGTTCTTAGTCAATTCATTTGCTAAGCGAAATCTTGTACGTAAAAGAGAGTCTATATTCGTGAGAAACCTTGAGGAAAGTGTGGTAGAATATCTACACTATGGAATCAAGGGAGAACATTGCTATAACATCTCTTTTGTTCATAGTGAAATCCAACCGATGGGCTGTCAGTGCGGAAGAGTGGACGTAGGCTTGAAATAAGCCGAACCACTATAAACCTTGTGTTCATTTTCTCTTCCCTACTCTCTTTTACTTTGATCATAATTACTTGTGATATCAAAAAGGCGAGCTTCATTTTCATTGTCTAATATTGCTCGCATATCACGAGAAATTGTTTTTGCACCTATTTACCCCCCTCTAGGTGCTTATACTAGCTATCTCAATTGGTATTAGAGCCTATGTACTCACTTTGTTTGAAGTGTTTTACTTCAGAGTTAAAGATCCATGGCTTGTATGTTAGCTCCAAGGTTGGTAGAAGGGCAAAACAATACCAAACCGCCTTACTTTGATGGAAAGGAATACAACATATGGAAAAACAAAATGAAGGGCGTTCCTAAGATCAAAGGATCCTCTGGAATGAGACGTTGTAGAAAAGGGGATCATTCCTAAAGCTACACTTGTCTCAGAGAGAGGAAAATAAGTTGTTGAGTCTAGTGAAATGACTCAGGAAGAGATAATCAAGAGACAAGCTCTTGATGCAAAAGCAATTTATTTTTTATATTGTGCTTTGTCACCTACTAAATATAACAGAATATCTTCTTGTGTTATAGTGAAAGAAGTCTGGGATAGATTACATATTACCTATGAAGGAACAAATCGAGTGAAAGAGACCAGAATCAACATTCTCCTCGGTCAATACAAAGCCTTCAAAATGAAATCGGGAGAATCTATAATTGACATGTTTAGTCGTTTTACAGAAATCGTGAATGGTCTTGAAAATCAAGGTCAACCAATTTCTGATCCCATGAAAGTAAACAAGCTACTACGTGGACTCTCCAAGGAGTGGAATCACATAAAGACCTCAATAAGAGAGACACAAAGAATCATGCCACTATCTGTTGATGAGTTGGTTGGGACTCTTCAGTCTTATGAAGTGGAGCGAATCAATGAAGACGAAGATTCTAAAGGTAAGAAATCCATTGCATTAAAATCCAATGATGATTCTAATGTTACAGATTCTGAAAACGATATAGATGACGAGGAGCTTGCTCTCATGATAAGAAGATTCAAAAAGCTATACAAAAAATGAAGAAGATTCAATCCAAATAAACAGAGTTTTCAAAAGCAACAAACTAAGTTTGTTGAGGATGATGAATCAAACAAAGATGTAGTCTTCTTTGAATGTAAGAAAAAGGGACACATCAGACCCAACTGTCCTCTTCTGAGGAAGAAGAAAAGAAAATCTGAAAAGTATCGAAAGGCTCTCAAAGCGAAAACCCTGGGAGTGATACAGAGTGTGAAGAAAGTGATGATGATTATGCCAATATATGTTTGATGGCACAATCGGATTCGGATTCAAACTCTGAGACAAACTCAGATTCAGACAGTGAATTTGAGGTGAGTAACTTCAAAATCCCTATTAAAGTTTCTAAATACATTGATGAGTTTTGTTTTAATCTTAAGGCTTCTCTTCAAAGGATTTTCGAACTCAAAAAGGAAAATTCTGCACTGAAACAACAGGAAAGTGTTTTGAAAGAAAATGTGAAATATTTAGACATAAATGTTTCTTCTCTTAAAGAAAGTGAAGATAATCTTTTAAAAGAAAATGAATTTTTAAAAAATGACATATCAAATATTTCAAAAAGATTTTCAATAGGATCTCGAGAAACTTGAGAAAATTCTTTCAGTACAAAGACCTTATTTCAATAAATCTGGTTTGGGAATGACAGTAGAAACCATTCATTTAATTGATTTTCTTAAAGTGAAGGAAAGAATTAAGCAAAGACCCTCAAGAGATTTTTACAAAAATCGTTTCAAAAAGGTTTTTGTAAAACCAGTAGATCGTAATGCTCTCAGATGTTCTAAGTGTAATAGTTTAGATCATTTTGAGAAAGAATGTCCTATGGTTTGGAAACCTGTTAAGAAAATATGGGCTAAAACCGCATATCATACTAACACAAATGGACCCAAGGAAATATGGGTACCAGAAAGCTTGAGTCTCTTTTCTAAATGCAGGTCACTATCAAGAAAAAGGTAAAATGGTATCTGGATAGTGGATGCTCAAGACATATGACAGGAAATTCAAATTGCTTCATAAAGCTTGTTCAAGTAAATGGTGGAAAAGTCTCATTTGGAGGAAACAACAAAGGAAGAATTGTGGGATTTGGAACTGTAAAGATTGGAAACCTCACAATTAGCAATGTTTCCTTAGTGAAAGGACTTAACTACAATTTGCTCAGTATCAGTCAGTTATGCGATACCGGTTTCAAAATCAGTTTTCAAGAGGGAATATGTTTAGGAACCAATAAAGATTCTACTCAGTCATTCATGGGTCTAAGACATGGAAATATCTATCTCTTGGATGTGAAACCAGATGAATCGCAATGTCTGATATCAATTCAAGACGAAGCAAACTTATGGCACAAAAAGCTTGGGCACGTTAATATGAAGCAGATAGCCAAAATTTCAGCAAAGAAACTTGTTCGTGATTTATCCAATCTGTCATACCAAAAGTCTGATCTATGCGCACCATGCATATTGGGAAAACAGGTAAGAAATTCCTTTAAACCAATAAATCAAGTTTCACTAATCGTGTACTGCAGCTTCTGCATATGGATCTCTTTGGACCAACTAGAACTCAGAGTATTGGAGGTAAGAAATATTGCCTAGTAATTGTGGATGACTACTCATGATTTACTTGGGTATATTTCCTAGCAAGTAAGTCTGAAACCTTTTCTTACTTTGAAAAGTTTGCTAAAAAGGTTCAAAATGAAAAATGGTATGTTATTTCAAGCATAAGAACAGACCATGAAGGCGAATTTGAAAATCAAGATTTTACAAAATTCTGTGATGAATCTGGTTTTCAGCATGTGTTTTCCTCCCCATATACTCCAGAGCAAAACGGAGTTATGGAAAGAAATAATAGGTCACTTCAAGAAATGACTAGAATTCTTTTAATTGAAAGTAATATATCTTCACGTTTTTGGGCTGAAGCAGTTTCTACAGCATGTCATATCATTAATAGAGTTTTTCTAAGGCCTATTCTAGAAAAAACCCCTATGAGTTATTCAAAGAAAAGAAGCCTATTGTTTCATATTTTCATGTGTTTGGATGTAAATTCTTTATATTGAAAAATGCAAATGATTGAGTTGGCAAGTTTGAAGAAAAGTCAGATGAAAGCATCTTCCTTGGATATTCAACCTTAAGCAAAGCCTACAGAGTCTACAACAAGAAGACTCAATTTGTGGAGGAATCAATGAATGTCAGATCTCAAGATTCCATGCAAAATGAATCTATTCAGACTCTTCTTGAAGAATTTGAACCTACTCCAGACTCTACAAAGTCCAAATCTCAAGAAGCAGCTCAGACTTATAAAGACCAGCAACAAATGATTGCTGAAGATTCAAATGAAGGAAGTGATCATCAACCTGACAAATCAACCAGCAACTAGAAGCATAAGTCCAGTTATCCCAAAGATCTCATTATTGGCGACATTAATGAAGGAATTCGCACAAGATCCAAAAGGTGCGAAGAGTCTAGTGCTGTGGCTCTTGTCTCTGAAATAGAACCCAAAAGCATAGAAGAAGCTTTATATGATGAAAGTTGGATTGAAGTTATGCAAGAAGAGCTCAGACAATTCAGTATTAATGATGTCTGGGAATTGACTCTTAAACCGAAAAGTAAATCTATTATTGGAGCTAAATGGGTTTTCAGGAACAAGATGGACTAGAAAGGAAAGGTCGTAAGAAATAAAGCAAGATTCGTGGCCAAGGGATATACACAAGAAGAAGGGATAGACTATGACAAGACATACACACCAGTAGTAAGGTTAGAAGCAATCCGATTATTACTTACTTTTGCTTCTTATAAGAATTTCATGTTATTCCAAATGGACGTCAAAAGTGCTTTCCTGAATGGATTCATTCATGAGAAAGTCTATGTGGAACAACCACCTGGGTTTAAAGACCCAAGAAAACCAGACTCAGTATTCAGACTGAAAAAGGCCTTATATGGTTTAAAACAAGCACCTCGAGCTTGGTACGACAGGCTGAGTAAGTTTTTAATTCAAAACGGATTTGTAAAAGGTAAAGTAGACACTACTCTGTTTATCAAAAGAGAAAACAAAAGTTTTCTGCTTGTTCAAATATATGTTGATGATATTATTTTTAGATCATCTAATGAAAGTTTGTGCAAGAAATTCTCTAAGTCTATGCATGATGAATTTGAAATGAGCATGATGGATGAGCTAACCTTCTTTCTTGGACTTCAAGTGAAACAATTGAAGGAAGGGACTTTTATTCATCAAGAAAAATATTCTAATGATCTTGTCAAAAGTTTGGACTGGAAAATTGCAAAAAGACCGACATACCAATGTCAAGTTCCTTGAAGATAGAAAAAGATGAAGGAGGAAAGAAAGTTGACCGAAGCTATACGGGAGTATCATTGGTTCACTTCTTTATCTTCTTACTTCTAGACCTGACATTTTGTTTAGTGTTTGCATTTGTGCTAGATTTTAAGCAGACCCTAAAGAATCTCTTCTAAGTGCCGCAAAGCGTATTATCAAATATATTGCTTTAACTTCAAGTCTTGGTCTTTGGTATCCTAAAAAGGGAAACTTTATTCTACATGGATATTCAGACGCAGACCTAGCCAGATGCAGAGTTGATAGAAAGAGCACCTCGGGTACCTGTCAATTACTTGGAAATATGACAGTGTCTTGGTTTTCAAGGAAGCAAAATATAGTAGCTCTTTTTACAGCAGAAGCAGAGTGTGTAGCTCTTGGAAGTTGTTGTTCACAAATTCTGTGGATAAAACAACAGCTAAGAGACTTTGGAATTGAAGATTCATGCACGGAGATTAAGTGTGACAACACCAGCGCAATCAATCTAACCAAGAATCCAATTCTTCACTTAAGAGCAAAGCATATAGAGATTTGACGTCACTTCATCAGAGATCATGTTCAAAATGGAGAAGTTTCAATTCAATTTGTTGACTCAAAGAACCAATTGGCGAATATATTTACAAAGCCTTTGGAGAAAAATCAATTTGAAGTTATTCGTTCCGACTTAACATCTTGAAGTTTGAAGAAGTTAAAGTCTAGAGACTCTCAGACTCAGTCAATTGAGTTTTCTTTATTGTAAGTTATTTTATTCTTTCTCTCAAATTATATTTCGAAAATGTACGATTATCTGTCCATAATTGATTTTTGCTATTTCCGTGATTATCGCTATCTTTCTTTTTTCGAAAATGAAGTTAATCTTAAATGGTAGTTATCTAATTTTTGAAAAATGTAGTTATTTTTTAAAAGGCATCTTTTTACTTTCTTTTATGACGCTTCGGATGCCTCTCTTCGACTGTCCTATATATGAACGGTTCTTCTTCGTTTTACTCCAAAAACCCTAAAAAACATCGATCTTCCACTTGCGTCTTTTTCTCTTGTTTAATCTTCAAAAAGTTGTCATCTTTCTTGGGAAAAACAAGTTTGGAATCTTCCGAAGACTGTGAAAGATGTCGTCTCAAAGGAAGTCATCGAGAACCGCAAGCAGGGGACCGTAGAACATGCGTGAGGGGCCTACTCACTTTAATCTCACCGAGGAAGAAGAGACTCCCAGTTAGCAGCAGAGCCCACAACATTCTTAGCAGCATCATTCTTCACCATCTAGCCCACAGGATGTTGGTCATAGAGAAGAGGAAGAAATCGTCGAAGACGCAGATCCTGTAAGGATTCAAAAGCCCTCTTTTATTTATAAGCTTTATCGTGCTTTAAAGAAGATTGATACTCCATTGAACTACATCGATGAGTTTCTCAAGGATAAAGGGTATGGTAATGAGTACATCTTTTTAAAAAATATGGAGTGTTTGGGAATTGCTCCTAAGGGGTTGGCAGAAGAAACCCTTGCAAACATCCCAAGTGATCCGTGTGTTGGAGGAGTGAATCAGCCAGATGGAAATGATGATGACAAGTTGTACAGTCAATTTCAACCGAGAATGGGTGTTGCAGCAAGTATTCGAAGCAAAAGGACAAAGTTGTTCCGTTCGGAGGAACACAAGCATCTTTACAATAAGTTGTTGAAGCGTGGGGTGATAAACCCTAGAAGTGTAGATTTTGATTTCCTTGACTCTGTGAACGTCAATTTGAGGGAAAAATTCAGTCTTCTTCAACTTGAGCAGTTTTGTTCTGAACCTATAGAAGCCTATGCTGAACTCACTGCATACTTCTATTCGAATCTCAGTTTTTTGGATGCGAATAGATTTTCTTTTAGTGTTTGAGATCAGGATTATGTGGTGGATGTAGACATGTTGGCTGATGTGATTGGGGTTGAGAGAGGGAGATATCAACCTATCAATGTGTCTGTTGCTCGTGCCACATTGGAACTTGTTAAGGATATAAGGACAGAGGGAATGATTTCCTACTCAAGGATGCGTGCGTTTAACATTCTGCTTCACAAGATTGTGATTAATTGCCTCAGGCCAAAGTCTACTTCAAAAACTGATGTTTCCAATTCAGAGGCAAAGCTGATGTATGCCATCAATGCTGGGAAAAAGTTTTCTCTTCCTCACACTATTTTGTTCCACATGTATAGAGCAGTGGTGAAGGACATGGGTCAACTTTCTTATCCAGCTCTTGTGACAAAGTTATTTAGACATTTGAATATTCAGCCTCCACAAATTCTCTGTGTTCGATCTTATGATCACATGGTGGTAGGATTGAAAATGGTGTCTAAAATGCGTCTGAAGGAACTAAACAAGGCATTGGAGAAATTCAAGGAGACAACTTCTGCCATGCCTCATCAAATCTCTTTTGCAGCAAAAAGAAAAGGGAAGGAGCCCATGGTTGCTTCATCCAAGAAAAGAAGAGCTCTCATCGTTGAGGATGAAGATGATGAGGATGATATCACCATTTATGCTATGGCATTGAAGAACCTGAGTTGTTCTGCTCCAGAATCAATGGAACATCAAGAGAAAGACACAGTTGAGAGGACTGAAGAACGAGAAGAAGCAGAGGAGAAAGAAACAGAGGAGAGAGAAGTAGAAGAAGAGATGCTGAGGAGGAAAGAATTGAAGCAGAAGAAGAAGAGGAGAAAGGAGAGAAAGGAGATCAAGAGGAATGAGAACATGAGGAACACTCTTCTCCACCTGAAGGCATGGAAACGGGGGGAGATCGTGAGAAAAAAGGAATGTCCTCGTATCCCGCTACCAGTGAAGGAGTTAGTCGCTCTCCAGCAGACCCAGAGGACATTTATGCCTCTCAATTTCCTGAGGAGGGACATGGTGTTTCATCACCCAATCTGCGTAACTATGCTGATTTGCCATCGTCTACCTTTACTCCATCTAATCGAGCAGAAGCCAGTATGTAGACTGATAATTCAGCAGATTTTCGCAGAATTCTCGATGTTCTCTTGGAGTTGTGGGGTCAGATATATGCTTTGGGTTACGAAGTACAGAATTTGCAGACTGCAAGTCAAGCTTCTTCAGTTTCTGTAAATGATTAGATCCAAGCCCTTGCTCTTCAGATTCAAGCAAATGCTAAGGGTGAAGATGTAGCTCAACTGAAAGAAGACTTGAAAAAGCTGGAAGGCATTGTCAATCAATGGGAGATTTCCAGCTTGTTCATGTTCCCAAGCAATCTCTACTCTATTTCCATCTCAACCTTTTTTTCTGATGACAAAAATGGGGAGAGATGCGAGATTTGAAAACTTTGAACTTGAACTTGTTGAATTTTTAGTTTGTTTTGATGTTTGATGTTTTGACTTGACTTGTGTTTGGATGTGGACTGAATTTGGGATGTGGACTGAATTTGGGATTTGGATCTGACTGCTTATATTAAGTACTATTGATATCTTGTGAATGGCCTTACTCACATGAAAGACTAATCTATTTTTTGTGGTTACAGATTCTAGTGTTATCATTAAGCCGTTTATTTTTATAAGATATCCATATTTGTTTGAGTAATATTTTGCAAGTCAAAGTTATTCAAATCTGCAGGAAAGTTTTGTCACCATCAAAATGGGGGAGATTGTTGGAGAAATCTTCATGAAGTGTTTTAAAGCTGACAAAACGTTTCCATCAGTCTAGTCTGAAGATTTGCAGACTCTACTATTTAAAGTCTGAAGACCTCCGGACTGCCAGACTCAAGACTCAAAGCCTATCCTCATTGACAATTTCGAGCTTGTCGAAGAAGGTCTATTTAGGACTGGATGTTTCATTAAGGATTTGATCTTATCGACTGACGAAGATCTCTTGGCTGGATATGATATAACGGAATCCTTTATTCGAATCAAGATTGATTAAGGATCCGATGATTGGCGAAGTATACTTGGAAGGTTCTACTTATGGAATCCGAGATCTTGATTGTATGGGCGAGCAGGATTGATGGGCTATCGACATGTTCCTTAAATAGCTCGAATGATCTTCCTAATTGATTCCGTCCAACGGGTAGATTGGAGGAATTCATTTAGTAAGTGCCAATGGGTATGATGGCATAAAGGAGTATAAAAAGGAAGACGTTCCAGTTGTTCGAGAGGATGCACGATAGAAGAATTCCAAAGTCTGAAACTCCTTGTTTTTAGTCAATTCATTTGCTGAGCGAAATCTTGTACGCAAAAGAGAGTCTATATTCGTGAAAAACCTTGAGGAAAGTGTGGTAGAATATCTACACTGTGGAATCAAGGGAAAACATTGCTGTAATATCTCTTTTATTCATAGTGAAATCCAGCCAGAGGGCTATCAGTGCGGAAGAGTGGACGTAGGCTTAGAATAAATCGAACCACTATAAACCTTGTGTTCATTTTCTCTTCTCTACTCTCTGCTTTACTTTGATCTTAATTCGTTTTGTTAACCAAAGAAGAACTTCCTTCTATTGTCTGCTTAGTATTGCTATTTTATCTTGAGAAATTATTTTTGTCACCTATTCACCCCCCTCTAGGTGCTTATACTAGCTATCTCAATCCCGACACTCCCGGGGAAACCTCCGAGGCTCGCCATGAGAATGGTTATCCCGACCCTCCGGAATTACGTACCGACATACCAGGGCCTCTCCCGGAATTACATACCGATATACCACCGGGCATCCCGACACTACCGGGGCATCGTTGACCCAAGGGTCCAACGGCAGCAATATCATCTCATATTATTTCAAGAAAAATACTTTCAATGCAATGACATCAAATGTTTCATGAATCTTTATCAAAATTTCAGTACTAAATGACTTATCAAATGCCAAACCATCTTGCTACATGATAACTAAGATGCATTCTGTTTTGGAAATATACTCAAGTAAATTGAAAACAAGAACCACCAAAATTTGAATGACAATAAAGCCTCTTACCTCTTTGACTAAAATACAAACTTAATAATGTACGTACAAATGCATGTCGCGCTTTTGCTAAAAACTTACTGCTCAAACCAATTCCGAAAAATTCTTTAAGAATTTTACTACACACTCGGAATTTTCTTCTGGTTTTACCCGCGAACAGCAAACAACACACACCGAAATTGATTTGTATTCATTATACTAATACAGAAAACCTAGCGTGAATACATGTTACAATCTAGACAATTCCACATAACTCTCATGAAGAAATAAAAGCTACATTCACGTTAAAACTTCTAAAAACAAGCATCGTAGCTACTGACTACGTACGAATTACTCTGGACAGCATAGATTCAAGAAAATCTCATACCTATACCTTGTCTAATTTACTTCTAGAGTTCATAAAATCTATCGTTAAGATTCTAGATCAGAAGAGCCTAAAAGAACACATAGAAATGCCAAAGTATCCTCTCGGTTTCTTAGTTCCAAATTCACTTTCATCACCAACAATTCAGTATTCAACCTTCATCCCGACATTTCTCAAATCTATTGCACTACATCAGACCATAACAGCATTGCATTATATAAGTTAGTGAACTTTTACTTGCCTCAAGTCCTAAGCGCTGACAGCAAGTAAAAACAGAAGCTCAGGTCACGGACACGGCTCGGCGACGGTGAACAAGAGCGGTGTCGACGGCGGCAGCGCACCCACATGGCAGAGGGCGGTCCCTCTTCCTTCGCTGCCCTCTCTCGCGGATCACTCACTAGATCCCTCTCTCTCACTCGCCGCTGCTCACTCTCTCTACTTGCTCGAACACACGAGCACTTTGCCCACCCTAAATGTTAATTAAGTTAATTGAGTTAATTGTTGCATGCAGGTTGTTCGGTCGCTGCACACGCAAGGGGCAGCTGTTGAAGACGTGGCCATCATTCGGTTCTTCTATTGCCAGCGCAAAAGGAGTTGATGCATGGCTTCCATTTGGTGGAGATCCCCGGCGTCGCTGTCCAGCTGAAGAGAAGCCAACCTTCATGCAGAGCACACGCCACCTTGCTCCCTCATGCAAGGACGTGGCAGCCTGGTCAACTCCCTCTTTAGTTGACCAGCCTAGCGGAGAGAAGGGGACACGACTGTGGGCTCTTCAGTCTGGTGTGATTATGGGCTGAGAACGTGGGCCTTCACCGAGAATTTTTTGCCATCAATTCCCACTTCCCATAAACAAACGTGACCCTATTTGTTGCATGGGTCAGCCATCCTTTCTATTGTTTTGACCGGCCAAATGGACGTGAATATGGTCATGCAAATTGATAGTCTTCCAGTCTTCATGAGGGAAAATAGAGAGACCCGGCTGCATGGCCGAAGAACGTGGCCGTTGGCGAGGCCGTTCGCATGTCCATCTGAGGAGGAAAATCGTGCATGAAGTTGGGTTGGTCCGCGGTCCTTTGCAGGGTAAACGATTGGGAGTTGGTGTGAGGAAACGGGGAAGGTCTTCAACAATTTCCATTGTAAACTTTCATGTACGCATGGCCATTGTGGGCTACAAGCCTTCAACTCGGCCAATTTGCGAGGCCGCTCAGGGTTAATATCGGATATGTGCATGGCCGTGCATGGGAATTTCTCTCCGAAAGTTGATGTTTCGGAATGATAGGTGGTGATGAAATGATGGCCTAATGCTACATCGACGATAACGATGATGAAATAGTGTCCGCAAATGGTGCTAATGATGCAGTCTGTCGACACTCCCGTTGACCCGTGACGAGCCATTCACTGATTCGAGGTCTGACGAAAACCCGGATGCCACACTGTGGGCGCTATCATGACTGTGGAGAAAATTGAGGCCATGAGGAAGCATTTTAGAGGTGATGAACATCAGGCAGTTGGTGAGAATATCACCAAGAGTATGTCTATTGAAGGGCCATGGACTGGAACCGCTTCGTCTGCATATGGTAATGATCTTTATGCAGTACTTGTGGCACAAGAGAGTAAGAAATGGTTTGTTGTGTTCTAAGTAAATTAGTTCTTGAAAAAACTAGGGCTTCATTGGGTAATCCTTGTAGCAGAACTCTTAAATGTTGCTTCGAAGTTTCTCTTTCTCTCACATTTGGAACTGAAGGTGTAGGTAATATAAACAAAACGAGTGTTATGCAGTGCAGTAATTGGGTATTGTGAACTAATTAGTGGGGAAAGCCTTAAAGACAATGGCTTGTGGTTTGGTGTTTGTATTCATGCTATATCTTTCCATTTTGTTATTCAAAGAGAGACAATATTGCAACTTTTTCCTCTTCACACAATAACGATGTGGATAGTGGCCATTGCAAGGGGGGGAGTCTATTATGAAAGCTTTTCATTTGTTTGAATGGCGAGATGTGCGAAGTGGCACCTTCTTGCTGTGGATGTGTTTTGTTCACAAGCTCGGCCTGTTATACGTTGCTACTCAAGAATTTCTCGTAGCAAATGCCAATTTTTTGTCTTTAGTGTGGATGATGGTCGGCCAATTTCATCTTTCCCATCTCTGAGAAATGATGAAAGAGAAACTTGTATGTCTACCCGCAAAATTTATCTAGAGAAACTTGCATGTCCAGTCACTGTTTCTCGCGAATGTTGGATTACTACCTCATCAGCGGACTACTTCCATTCCATCAATGGTTCTATATTATGAGTCAATGCCCAAAATGACCTTAGGTTAATGTCAAAAGAATCAAACAAGTTGAAACCGAAACCGAAAGCTTAATGGGTTCGTCTGCTCCGCCTGAGATCTGAGAGGTGGGTGCCGAGTGAATATTGATGAAGTTGACACTTTAACATCCCACAACGAAAATTGAAGTGTCCACTTCAAAGGTGGGTGATTCGCTGCCGCTATTACAACTACAACCCAGCAAAGCAAAACAGCAGATCCGCTGCAACTTAGTAAATCTTGATTTCTAAACCGGCGGACCTCCACTAAAATTAGAGACCAAATCCTGTATCCTAAGTAACTAACTGAAAAAGAACAAAAAAGAAGGGGTGCTTTAAGTGGAATCCGACAAGTACTTGTATCTCGGAGGACCATTACTTCTAGTAGTTACTTTTTTACTTTCTTATCGAATTAATAAATAGAATCTGATAGTTTAATGTCATGCCATTCCTTCTCTCTCTCTCTCTCTCTCTCTCTCTCTCTCTCTCTCTCTCTCTCAACTTTGCAATAAAAATTTAGTAAAAATGGTTCATTTTTATGCAATGCAAGGGACTAAGTTTTGGGAACTAAGTGAAGTCGATACCAAGTTGACATTGACCGTTGGTTAGCTTTTGCAACTTGGTTGGGTCAAAGAATGCAAGTTGGACCGCATTCAATGAGCGGGCCATCACTATAAGGTAAGATGATTTATTTTTCCATCTATCTATATTTCTTAAATCACTTAGGTTTCAGTTTGATTTATGACTATCGTTAGTGAAAATTTATTTAAATAGTGATATTTGGAAAGGTTATTTTATAACTATCATCAGTTTAATAATTGCATGTCACTATGAAAAAAAATGAACTTAAATTTTAGTTTAAGATAAAATAGGTGGCAAACTATAGAGGTAATTTTTCCATGACTCAAGAAAGGGGTAGGCTTTCAAATGAATACTAACGACCAATATCGCTATGGAAAAGCATTGAATGGTTTAGACTTTTTTATAGGACATTGGAAGGTTTAGAGATTGGAAAGGAGTTAATGTCAAGAAATTGACAAAGCATAAAAATGGTTTTTTTCAAAATAAGTGGCGGATCTCATCTATTCACATTGTCTTTTAATCCGTGCTCCTCTCATTAGATGATGGCATGTGCATTTAAGATCAAAATAAAGTTAGAAAATATCAAGATCAGAAACATGTAAATTGAATTGGAAAACAAAGGAATAGAGAATTTAAATACGTGTGGGTCATGGTTTTCCATGATTAGACTTAAGGGAGAACATGGGTCTCAAAATTTAAGATGGGTCATAGTATCCATTTCGACTCATATTATTTATATGCCAAAAATCATATTCTATCTACCTAATATGACAATGAGGGGGAGGGCCCCCTATTTATATAAGTCTAGGTCTCATTTCCTCTGTTGATCTTCCCTCCGATCCAATGGTTGTGTTTGAATGTATGCCATTATTACAAGTCTGTACACTAGGCCACTCAATGGCTAGGCCTTGGGAAAGCCCATGGGGTGTGTGTCAGAAGTAAGGGCAAGCCGCCTGACATGAGCAAGTGGGCAATCACGAGTTGCGCATGGGCCAGCTGAGCATTGATCATGGGTTGTGCATGGGTCGATCGTGGCAGCTCATGGGCTAGCCCTTTCATAGGACATGGCCTTTTCACGAATAGTCTTGGATCATGCTCATCCATGGGCCGTGTCAATCTCCCCCACCTAATCAGGTGACGCCCTTGTTGCGTATGCGGCATGGAAGGCATTGATGTGTTTCTTGAATTGCCACAAGGCCTTGGACGGTTCCCAACTTGCTTCACTCTCAGGAAGGCCCTTCCATCGAACGAGGTACTCCTTCTTTGGTGCACAATATCTTTTCCATATGACACGATCCGCCATGATGCATTCAACGTCCCGATCATAGGAGGTTTTTGCTCCAAGGCATGCTCGTTGTGATTAGCCTCGATCTGAATCTTCTTCGTCCGCATGGAAATGTTTCAACATACTCACATGGAACAAGGGGTGTACCTTAAGTTTGGCCAGCAAGTCCAGCTTATACGCAACCTTCCCGATCCGTTGTAGCACTCGAAAGGGGCATTCATAGCAATGAATCAGCCTTTTGTGCACGTTGCGGTATCGAAGAACCAAGTGTAACTTGACCAACACCAGGTCCCCGACTTGAAATTCTACTTACTGTCACTTCTTGTCAGCCCATTTCTTTGTGCGCCTTGTGGCCCTATGTAGGCATGCCCGCACCAAGTTTGCATGTTCGTCCCATTCTTTAGCAAACTTGTACACGGATGGATTGCTTCCTCGATATCCCGATGCAATCATGCTTGGTGCGGGTGGTTGCTACCCGGTCACAATCTTGAATGGGCTTTGGTTCGTGGACTCACTCCACTGCAAGTTGTAGGAGAATTGGGCCACGTCAACCATCCGTGCCTAGCTCACTTGCGTGTTGCTCATATAGTGCTGGAGGTAGATTTCTAGGAGCGCATTCACCATCTTCGTCTGCTTGTCAGCTTGGGGATGCAAGCTCGTGGAAAAGTTGAGGTTCATGCCCAGTAGCATGAAGAGCTTGGTCCAGAACCGCCCGGTGAACCGTGGATCACGATCACTCACGATCGTGCTCGATATGCCTCAATACTTGACAACATGCTTGAGGAATAGCTTGGCTACTTCCTCGGCTAGACAATCCTTTGTGGCTAGTATGAACGTCACATACTTGGAGAAACAATTCACCACAACCATGAGGGTTCAATACCCTTTGGACTTTGGCAAGTTCACGATGAAGTCTATGGAGATGCTTTCCCATGGATGTTTCGAGATAGGCAACGGTTCAAGGAGCCCTGCCTGTGACCATTGCTCTATCTTGTCTTGTTGGCACACAAGACATGTCCTCACGCAGGCTTCAATGTCGTCCCATATGTGTGGCCAATAGTATTGATCCTCAACAAGTGCTATGGTGCGGTGAGTCCCCAAATGACCCGCTTATTTAGAATTGTAGCACTCGTGCATCACCTCCTTCTTGAGTTTCCCATGGAGAGGCACATAGAGTCGACGTCTCTTGGTGTAAAGGAGATCATCCTTGCACCAAAATCACCTCATCTTGCTCTCTTGGGCATACCGAAGGAGAGCTTGGACCATTCGGTCGTGCTTCAACCCCTCCTTGATATGGTCGATCCATGGACAGTCGGTCAACTCATCATGTTAGCCAGCTTCAACTTTTTGCTTAAAGCATCAGCCACAGAGTTGGACATTTTGGGCTTGTATTCCAACGCATAATCAAACTCAGCTAGGAAGTCTTACCACCAAGCTTGCTTCAGGCTGAGCTTCTTCTGAGTTTGGAAGTAGCTTGTGGCCACATTATCAATCCTCACGACGGACCGTGATCCTAAGAGATAGTGCCTCCATGTACGAAGGTAATGCACCACCACGGTCATCTCCTTCTCTTGGACCATGTATCGTTACTTGGTATCGTTCAATTTCCGAGACTTGAATGCAACTGTGTGCCCATCCTGCATATGGACACCACCGATAGCAAAATTAGAGGCATCGGTTTCTACTCATAGAGCTTGGCATGGTCAAGCAACACGAGCACTGGTTTTCCGATCATGGCCCGCTTTAACCAATCGAACACCTCTTAACACCGGTCCATCCACTCCCACGGCCTCTCTTTCTTCAGCATGTCCTTGAGTGGCATGATAAGGTTCGAATATCCTCGGATGAAGCACCGATAGTAATTCATGAGACCAAGGAATGATCTCAATTCTATCACTTTAGTCGGTGGCTCCCATTCAACAATGGCATAGATCTTGGTTGTGTCCATCCGCACTCGTTCGCCCTTGACAATGTGCCCAAGGAAAGGGGCTTCTTTTTGTGTGGAAGCACATTTCTCGCACTTCATGTATAGGTCATTCTCCCATAAGACCTGGAAAACTTGACTCAAATGCTCGATGTATTCCTCGAGCATTCGACTATACATAACAATGTCATCAAGGTAAACCACAATGAACCGATTAAGGAACGAATGGAGTACCTTTTTCATAAGAATGCAGAATGTGGCCAACGCATTTGTCAAGCCAAAAGGCATGACGAGGAACTCATACAATCCATAACGGGTCACACACGCGATTTTTGGCTCATCCCTTTTGGCAATCCAAACTTGGAGAACCATTGAGCTTCCCCAAGCTAATCAAACAAGTCTGCAATGAGAGGGATTGGATACTTGTTCTTGACAGTGAGCTTGTTCAGTGCTCGGTAGCCTATGCACATGCGAAGAGATCCGTCATGCTTCTTTTGGAACAAGACAAGTGCACCAAATGGGGCCTTGGACGGCTGAACATAACTTGTGTCAAGCAATTCTTTGAGTTGTTTTAGCAAATCCTCCAATTTTGATGGGGCCATGTGATAGGGTGCCATGGCCGACGGTTGGGCATTAGGAACGAGCTCGATCCAATGATCCACTTCTCTTCGGGGGCAACTTCTTCGGCAGCTTGGGCAGCATCACATCTTGGAAGGCGTCAAGGACTAGGGTCACTTCCCTTGGTAGCCCGCTTTCTTTCATGCCCTCATCCTTCAACGCTGCCAAGAAGGTCATCTCGCCCTTCTTGACTCCCTTCGACAGCTCCATAGCCAATAGCATCTTTCTATCACATCCCGACTCGTGGTAGATTGGAACCATGCATTGGCACCGCTTGTCCAGGATGTATATGCATTCTGCAAAGGGCATAACACTCGCATTGATCCTGTCAAGGAATCCGAGACCAAGCACAAAATCATAGTCATCAAAGAGGATTACCTCAATGTCCTCTTTGTTGGTCTACGGACCAAGATGGAGCTCCACGTCCCTAGCCACGCTGCTAGTCGAGACTTCCTTGGAGTTCACCGTCCCATTTGGGACGTTTGTTGAGGAGCATCCCAAAGGAATACTGGGACAATGTAAACCCTGACACGCTTGGCACATTTAACAAATTACCCTTAGTTACTCTGGGATGATTGTTAGACGTCCCAAATAGACTCGAAAATTGTCCCAATCCACATGGTTCTCTCGTAGTCAAGAAAAGACTTCAAGGTAAGCGACGAGATAACATGCTGAGAATTCATCGTTTAAAGTCAACTTGAAACTTTCAAAGCTCTCCTATATTCGCGCGTTGAATATAATTGCATTCTTGAAAGGATTAAAATACCCTCGTTGACTTGACATTAATTTGATTAGACGTGCCTGGACGACGAAGTTTGACTTAACTCTTGTGCATGACGTAGTCCGTTCAACCATTATTATTTGGTCCGAGTCTGAACTTTCTTTCATGTGCCGTGGTTTTTCTGCGGTTGGTTTTTGCGTTCATAACATGGAACGGAAGCAAAAGAGGCCTGTTAGGCCAAGGCAAAGAGTGTATCTGCAGTCAAAGTACAAAACCGACTTCGCGTTGATCGACCAAATCTAGAACATGCTCCATCGAAGACTCCATGACTCGTAGTGTGATTGGAAAATTTCAGCCTTTTTCGACAATAATTATGTAAACAGTTAAAAGTTTCTTCACATATCTAGCTAATACACATAACTTGGCTTTTTTATAAATAAAAAAAATTATAAGCACTTGAAACTTCCGTTTGCCACAAGTTTTGATAATTTTTCGAATATTTGGGTTTAAAAATCATTAGACTTTTTAGAAGCCAAAGGCAAGAAAGTCAAGCATGGACACATGCGTCTCCACACGTGTCTAATCTAAATATATTAATTAGTCTGGTATTAATTGTTGTTATCTTTGGACTAAGTTAAAGAGCTTTTATAAACAACTCAAGAATGAGCGTTGCATAGTTGACTTGGATAAATCTATTTCGAATAATTCCATGTTAAATGGGTGAAACACTTGTCAACATCGATAGAGACTTAAATATACTAATGTACAAGCACCCATTAATGAATGGAATAGACTATGGTGCCAAATATTTCAATTTCCACGGCCGTACAATTTGGTTATTATCCTAAAAGTTCCTAAGATATTATTATTCTATCCATAGACATTTGATTCCAAAGTAGACATATGTTTTTTTTTTTTTTTGGTAATTCCTTTGATAAGACAACATTCTCTATTATTTATACTCAACATGAGTCAGGGGTCGAAGAATTGGTTAACCAATTTGTAGGGCTTACAAAGTGTTTTATTGGTCTTAATAATTGGGTTTGCACGGCGATATCCCTGAAAAACAATAACTTGTTACAATTGAAGTAAAAAGAAAGAGGAGATAAAAGATTTGTCCGAAAAAAGTGAATCTACTTAATTTCCGAACAACTTAATGAGCTAATGAAGTTTCTAAGAATGGCGGAATTTGGACTCCACCATCGATAAACTGTATAATAATCTAAATCTGAGACGTGGTCATGGCAAACTCAAAGCAATGGAAAAGGCAATTGTCAGTGGAAGAACAAAATTACGCAAGAAGAGTTGGACAAAGCTTTACTACTCCATTCCAGATGGAATATCTCATCATTCGAGGAAGACTTGGAGTCGTACAGTGGTTGTTTTGTTAGGCTAATTCCCTGCTTGAGTTTCGTCAAACTTGAACATGGTCACCGAGCTTTCACTCTCTTCGTTTTACCGTGATGGAAGCCTTCTTCGCCGCTTATGCTTCATATTATCATCCTTGAGAAGTTATCAATCTATGTGTTGACACCTAAATTTTGGCGACTCGTCTAATTATTTATCGCATTAAAAAATTAGGGATTAATTTTAACCCCTAAAAAAATATTAGTTAATTAATTAATTGCATAGCATATAGTTTTAGGTGTATTTATTTTAATTTGCATTTACATTGGGCCAATGACAAATGAGTTTAAATTGATGGTTCAGAGCTTTAATTTGGTGAATTGGACTAAGCTCATAAAGGGAGTAAATCGGTCCAAGCCCGTATTCTCAGAAAGATTTTACAGATTTATTAGTGTGAGATTTCAAATTTTAGAAGAATGGGTTCAAATTGATGGTTGGAACTTTAATTTGGTGAATCGGATGCCCACAAAGAGAGTAAATCGGTCCAAGCTCGTATTCTCAAAAAGATTTTATAGATTTATTTGTGTGAGATTTCAAATTTTAGAAGAATCCTCTTGCAATCCTAAATCGTAATCAAAAGCAAATATTGCATTTGGAAAAAGGAATTTTCGTGGATACGGATTTGGAAAAATTAAAACCGTAACTCGTGACCTATAAATAAATTAAATGCATAGGGTTTGAGAAAAAAGGCCATACACATTGAATATACGGCCATATTGTGGGGGGTTTTTCTCTGGATTCGAAGGTTGAAGAAATTCAAACACAAAATTCTTACCTTTCACCAAAAAAAAAAAAAAAGAAATTCAAACATAAAAGAGAATTTTCCTTCGTTGGAGGAAAAGCTAGTTTTTCCCTTTCTGTTGAAGAAAGTACAAGGGAGGGCACAGCAACAGTGCAGCAGAGGGGAGAGACGCCTGAGTGTGACCGGCCAGCAGGAAAAAAAAAAACAAAACAAGGCCACTGTTCATCTTCTTTGCGAACGCCCTTCGCCGGACTCCCTCGCCGCCCGATCCGTCGCGCCTCCGCAGCTGTGAGCACCGCCGCGCCGGCCATTGCCGTTCGCCGGTCTCGCCGAGACGCGCAGCCCCACCGCGCACCACTGCCGCCCTGCTGATCCGACTGCGACGATCTCACGTCTCCTCCCACTGCTCGTCCAGATCTGAACATCGGCCCCCCTGCAAGCTGCTCCGACGCCGGCAGATCTAAGTCGAGCTCGCCTCCGCTCGCGACCTAGCGCTGACGCCGAGCAGCTCCACCAGCCCGATGCCCCGACGCCCTCGTTCGCCTGCTGCGCCCTGCCGTCGCCAGCTGCGAGCTCAACCCGACGTCGCTGCACCCGCCTGACCCGTGACCAGCCGCGGTTGCTACATCTGCTGGACCCGAGCCGGACCACCACCACCGCACCGACCCACGAAGCGTTCTGCCAGCCACTATCGCGCTCCGCCTCACCTGTAGCCCGCGAGACCCCGGCGAAGCCGCGGCTGCCCCTGCTCTGTTCCGGGCTCCCCTGTTTCGTTGCTGGTCCGCCTCCGCCCAAGATCCTTCTCCGACACTCCTACAGCTTCTCCTTCCTCGACGCTATCAGACTCCGAAGTCCACCGCAGCTTACAGCCCAGAACTGTCGCCGGCGTCTGTGGGTCCGTTCGTCGCTGCTCCCGCTCCGACAGACCCGCAGCCGCGCCTCCGCCACACCAACGCTGCTGCCACGCCAGATCCGGATGCCACTCTTCGCCAGAGCTCCGACCGCGACGCCCTTGTAGGACCGACGGTGACCCACCACAAGCCGCACGAGCCCAAGCCACGCTTGGAAGGAGAAGATAAAAGGAAAAAGGAAAATCTAATTAGGTAGCTTTTTTCTTTTATTTGCTTTATTCTATTTTTTATGTTATTTATTTTTTTAGTAGAATTATCCCTAATGTATGATTGAGATTCCAACATAAAATTGTCTCGAGATTGGGGATTGACGGTCCGATTTTCGTGCCCGAAATCGACTTGCGATTATGTCGATTGAAAAATCGTCAATCCGATATCCCACTGAGATTCTATTCGCGATTTATTTAAAAATTGGTCAATCCGATCTAAATGCGCGAGATATGATTCGTCAATTTGTGAATATCGATCCTATCTTATTTGATTTGCTGTCATGTTGGTTGAATTAATTTTATTTTGTTAAAAAAAAATCCAAAAAAATGCATTCATTTAAGGATGTTAGTTTTTTTTTAATTTAAGTTGCATGTTTAATTATCTTGCAATTTTAAATTTCGAATTAAAAAAATAAACATAAAAAAAATATCACGCACATGTCATGTAAAATTAGGGCATTCTTTTGCACATCATTGCATGTTAGGATAAGATTGCGTGCTTTTTTTTTTAATTATAAGTTTAGATATTAGATATATTGCATTTTAGGATTATTTGGGTTAAGATAATATTTTAGTTCAAATTAGGATTTGGCTTAACCTAATTCCTAATACAAATTGAATAGAATCTTAATCTAATTAGATAATTTTCACATTTTATTTAATTTCGAATTACATGAAAAATTACAAAAAAAAATCTTAGAATAAATTAGTTCCATTCTCTATGATAGATTGCATTTTTACAAAAATAAAAATAAAAATGTCATGTAAATGTCATATAGGATTAGATTCATGAAATGCACGTCATTTAAAGGTTTTTATTAGGTCCATTTAATTAGAAATTGCATGACATTAGAATTAGGTCATTTAGTTATATTGCATTGCATATTACATGATTTTCATTAAATAAGTGAAAACAAAACAAAAAAAAATTGTGTGTTAATTAAAAATCATATCTATGATTGTTGATGTGAATTATAATCTAACAACGCAGATGCTTTCGTTGTTATGAGGTAAGTCTCGCCATTTATTTACTACTTTATCTGGGTGTTAAATTGGTGGTTTGCGCACCTGCATAATCACCTCACATGTTAGGGAGATAAATTAAAATCAATTCAAGCTGCGTACCAAACGTTTTGTTTTTAAATAAAAGAAAAAGGTACCGAAAGGGCGTTAGAGAAATCTAGCGTAACCAAGTCCTCGAATTCACAATCTCTGGTTCGTAGGAGTAAAGTATATCGCTCGTTACTTTACTTGGGTTTCTAATCGACCCATCAAAAATAGATTAGTGGCAACTCCTAATTAAAAAATCAATTGCATGCTAAGAACTTGAACCTAAAGTCACGAATTGGTATGAGCTTAGGAGAGCCCGGGCTAAGTCTAGACTTAGTAATTCATTAGCCTAAATTTAGGTGGTTTACACCCGAAAAATTGGTTGCGACACTATGCAGCTCCATTTCAACAATACATTAAAAGAAATCTTATTAAACAAATGAAATTCATGACACATTTGGTTTCATTTCTTGAAACCAATCGAGCGGCCATGGCCAAGCTTGACAAAGAAGATGGACAATGAACATAATCCCATTCAAGTGATGTAAGCTTGATGAAGAAGATGAACAATAAAATTTTCTTGTCTCTTTTATTTTTATTTTAAAAAAACCATTTTTTGCTTTTTAATATGAAAAATTAATTTTTTTAATATTGTAGTGCTTGATGGGCACCCACGTGTCTCAAGAAAGTAATAAAAAAAAGCACTTAAGCTTTTTCTTTAGCCAAATTGGACTATAATGGAGGAACTTGATTTCACCAATTTGATAAATTTTAACACTTCGGATGCACTTATTTGAATTTCCCATCATCATTTTTCACTAAAATTGAATTTGTTATGGGCTATCATTTGTCTATAAATTGACATGATTGTTCGGTTATTTTTTTTAAGCAAACATAATCACTTATGTAATGTTAACTCTAATATTGTATTTTGCTTCATGTTGTGTTAAATGAGATCAAAGTAATATCACTCTTTGCATTATTGTATCAATTCATGTTAATAATATATAGATTGATTCTAAATCACATAACATATTGTGTGAATTTTTCTCTTTACAATATACATATGTGTTTATGATTTTTTTCTCTTCACCACATAATATTTTTCGTGCATAATAGAGTCATTTTTTTTTTTAAATTTACTACTTTTTACTTGAGATATTATTTGATAGTGTAGTATAGCCATGTTGATTTTTTTTTTTTAAATTTTCGTAGAAAAAAAAAGAGACTTCTCTATTAATTACCATTTACATGGAACTCATTACGTAAAATTAACTTTACCAATGGTTGTACAGATAGAAGTATAAAATCATCACAGACAGATATTTCAAATAAATATTAAGTCTAAAACATGGTTATTTGCATCGAGTTCACTACATGTATAAAGAATTTATAATAAACTAAGTATATGCATTTATATTGACATTCAAGAGATCTTCCTCAAAATTTTACTTTCTTAAAAAAAAAAAAGTATAAACTTTTGTTTGGAAAAGAACCCTCTCATTGAAAATTTAATGCATCTAGTTTTTATTATAAAACAAATAGATTCTACGTTGTTGCCCAAAATGTTGAGGGCTACAAGTATTATATAGACTCAATTATCTATCTAGAAAATAGAGTATAAACGAAAAAATATATATAAGCATTAGTTACTTTCTTTTCTCGAAGATTGGACGATGTTGAAAGATGTGATTTGATAAACTTAAATTTAAGAGAAAGTAATACAATTCTTTCCTATTGCTTTTTTAATCAAACTTCCGGTCATTTCTTTTCATCAATGCCCAAACCTTGGCCCATGGAAGGGGAGCACAATACCCTATGGGCCAGGCACTTGGGTTGCAAATCCTGCTCTTGTGGTCCTCGGCTCCAGAACTTGAGTCTAGTGCAGGCATTGAGCTCCCGAGTTCGACCTCCAAATCTAGGTTCGGGCTCCTAGGGCAAGATCTAGTATGCTTTTTTCTTTAAAAAATAATAATAAAAAAGGATCCTATTTATGAGAGAGAGAGAGAGAGAGAGAGAGAGAGAGAGAGAGAGAGGTATCGTGTATAATGATTATATTCACTTTTTGAGTTAGAATTTTGTCCATCTTTATATTGTATGGATCAAATGGACAAAACACCTAATATCCTAATATAGATGTTGACTAATCCTAGGACTTCGTTGAGTTGTAATCTACACTAAGGAAAGGAGAAACTCCAATGTGGGACAAAAATCTCACATTTGAAGGGGTTGATTGAATAGTTAGGTGCTTAATTAGGATGTAAAAGATATTCACTTAAATCACAATTAATCCTTTGCAAAGTAACTTTGGAGGCCATGTCACGCCCCGAACCCCGAGCGCGTGCCCATCCCTATCTGGTTGATAATAATTTGCGACTTCCTAGGACGAGTTGCTGACTCTTTCCATTTTATTGCACATGCGGAATCGAAAAGAAATCCTTTAACAGTAATCATCTCGGGATAGAAAAGTAGGATACAAATTCATAAACAAACATGCTTTTATTTTCACACTGAGCCATGTACAAAAGTCTATGGCCAAAAGACTACAAAAGACTGGCCTTCCAAAAAGAAGCGATCCTAACTGACCTACGCTTCCCATCACCTTCTCTCAACTCCAGGTCCTCCACTCGACGACCCTGAAAATGTTGTCCCATAACGAGGTGAGATATCATCTTAGCGAGTCTAAGCTCTAAACCCCAATCAGGAGGGAAATACACCCAGAAGTGTCCTAATCACACAATCACACGATCAATGAGACTTACTTCGTCTCAGATCCACCCTGCGGGTCAGTACAATTTATCTCACAGATAACATGAGAGCATGAGCAACAAATAAGCTCCAATAACTAAAATGCCACACTCAATTAATCATGCGTTCCTAGTTTTGATCTCGGCATATAGCACGGCCTACTCTTAGTTCGGCGTTCTTCTAGCATTGCCAGACATCGTCTCACCCCATTGAGCATGGCACGTCTCTTTATCAGATGGCTTTCTCGAAGGAGCATAGGGTCCAGAATCTACTGCGACCGGCTTCCCGTTGTCCAGGGGATATCCCAAATAAGGATAACGTCCAGCTCCACAATCCGGGATGATTTCTCTTAATTAACACACGATCACTCAAATATGGTCTATGGCACCGTGCATTGCACTCAAATGCTTCAATTAAAATGGTGAGCCTGGCCTTTTTCTTCGTATTAGAAATTCACATGAAATTACTCGTGTGTGGGTACACGGTCAACTTGATCTAGAAAAATTGATATTCATCCTTTTTGAAATCCCACTATTTCATATAGTACTAAAAACTATTTTCGGTGTCAAAACCCGACACCCAGGATTTTTTTGAATAAATACTGGAAATTCAAAATTTTTGGAATTAAATACCAAAAATCCAATCAGCACTCAATTTGCATAATTTAATACTCAATTGCAAAAATTAACCACAGCATTGCAATCAACACGAAATTCCAGTCACCGGCTATCCCAGCCTAATTTCCGGAAAAATAATTAATAATTAAATAATTACTGAAATTAATTAAATAAATCAATTTAAATTCTAAAAATACTAAACTAAGCCAGAATCATTAAATTAATAACCAATACGGACTGGGAGAAATTCCCGAACCCTTCTAGATAAATAGTACAATTTATTTAGGCCTTAGCTAAACCATGCTAACCACCTAACATGCTCAATTAAATAATTACATTTCTAATTTAATCTAACTAACCACCTAATTCTTAATAAAATAAATCTAAACACCCCTTAAACGTCATTAGCCTACTAAGCAGAGTTTAGAGTATAAACTCACCGGTTAATTGCGGAAACCGGTTCACCGCGACAACGACTCGACGGCGGCCGAAATCGAAATTTTCGGCGGCGTCGACGAACTTGGGCCGGGCCTAAACTTAGCCTTGTTGCTGAAGCGGGCTGGGCTTCACTGGATTGAGCCGACTTCAAGATGGGCTGCTGGACTTGGGCTTAAAGATTGGGCTGCGGGCTTTGCTGGTTTTCGCTGGAATCTTCAAGCAGCGACGTTGAAGGAACTCTGGATGACCGGTTGGCAAGCGGCAACGAAGAGATGGGACTAGCTGGCGCTGCGGACATTGGAGAAGCGGACGAAGGGAGCAGCTCGCTGGCGCCAAATCGGTGGGGACAAAGATTAGTGGAGCAGCAGCGAATTCGGTGGGATTGTGGTCAACTGTGGGGAGGATTTCACCGGCTTGTTGACTACATTTGAGGGGGCTTCGTTGGCGAGCTGGTGGAGAAGACACGAGGAGGGGATGCTGATCTTCGGCGCAGCTATAGCTTCATTGGACGTGGCTGCTTGAAGATCGTCGGTAGACGTGGCAACGGCAGGAGCTGCTCAGTCAGCCAAGGAATTCGGTGGAGGCGTTGGACGACTCTCGGCGAAGCAGATTCGGTCTTCGGTGGGAAGTTGGCGGGTCAACAATCAAAGCTAGTTTGGAGAAGCTTTGACCGAAGAAGCTGAAGACGCAAGGCTGAGGGGAGGAAATATGGTGATGGCGTCAGATGATGGTGGTGGGAAGACAAAACTCAGTGGAAATGGGCGAGAGGAGAAAGATCGTGGGGCTGTGGTCTTCGGTGGTTGTGAAATGAAGAAGAAAATGAAAACAAAACAGGAACCGGAGGAGATGAAGTCGGCGAGAAGATGGGGGGCAGCTGGACGGCGTGTTGGAGAAGTCATGGTGGGGCTAAAAAAATCAAGACTTAGCCATTCAATTTAATGCTTGTCCCCCCAATACTTTCTAATAAGAATATCCCACAAATAAGCCAATTTAAATGTCAAAATTTCAGCCTCTTGATTAATTTGGCTTCAATTTCCTCTCCGATTATCCAATTCGAGGTCCGATTTTGGTGAAGAAAAATCCTACATAATTTTCTGTGAATCCCTGACACTCAAAGGCTTGGCTCAGAAGTCAAAACTTGATTAAATTCGGCCCGTATAAATTTCTGTTTATTTTCCGCAACGTTCGAATCGGATTTCCGCAAAAAATCCCGGAATCTCTAAAAATTTCACGAAGAGTGAGTCGATGTTCCTAAAATAGCTTGTGACACATTAGAACTTTCAATTTCTGAAATCGGGTTCAAATTTGCGGTTATTTTCAATCCAGCGTGCTTTTAGCATGACCTGGTCTATCGATAACTTTTAGGAATTTTTGGTGCAATTGACCTGTGATCGATTTATCTCGAGACACATTGGCGACCCTCGATTGTCGTGAAAATCTCGAGGTTTCAATTACGGGCACCAGGTACCAAAACGATAGAAAATCAATTTAGTGCCGATCGATGAGAATTTTTCAATCAAGTGGAATCACCCACAATTTGATCACATATCTCAGTCGAATTGACCTATCTCTAATTTCTGATCGATCTCTGACGGTGCCGTAATGTGGCATCCCAAAATTTCAAGACAAGCTTTAAGGTGTGTTAAAGCCCATAATTAGGTGATAAATTTCCTATGGTTTATGTTTTAGTCATTAGTTTTCTCTTAAGACTAGGTGATATGTGCTTGTGTTCATGAGATTTTAAATTAGATAAATTAATGAGAATAATCTATGCTTGGCTATGCACTTTATAGACTAAGTTCCTATAAATAAAAATGTTACAAGATTTTTGGCCATGTGGAATTTAGTAATTAAATTTTTAAAAGAAAGAATAAGAAAAGGGAAAATTTGATTTTTTATTTAGGTTGGGCCTTAGGCCCAAGAGTGGACCTTTAATGGGCCAAGTTGGCCAGCCCATTGAAGCCCACGAATGGGCTGTCGTCGGCCACAAAGGAGGCCGGCCCAAATGCCTCCAAGCCCAAGCCCAAAAGCCCATTGCATGTATCATGACAAGTGGCAAAAAGGAAGATGGCATGCATTGGCCATTGGAGAGGCAAGCTCATCATTGCAAATGATGGAGAATTGGGGGAATAAAAGGAAGAGGAGAGAGAGAGAGGGTGGCCGGTTGGTGTCATTCGGCCAAGTGAGAGAGAGAGAGAGAGAGAGAGAGAGAGAGAGTGAGAGAGAGTGAGTTGCGAGAGAGAGAGGGAGGCCGAGAGGGAGGAGTCGCCGCCGCATGCCGTCCGTCCGTCGCCGGTGTGCCGTCCACTTGCTGCTATTCGTTCAATATTTGAGGCAAGTTGGGATTGATTTCCACCCTTGCATGTGTGCCTTGCATGTGTGATTTGTTGGTGGTAGGTTTCGGATCATAGGATATGCAAAACCCGAGCTAGAATGTGACTTGTTCTTGAGTTTGCATGCTGTTTTCGCATGAACTGCCTGGACCAGAATCTTGTGAGGGCTTGCATGCATGTTTTGAGTTTGATTTTGACCTTGATTACTTCATGAAAGTTTTAGCTAACATATTAAAATACAACATACTAAAATTTGGGACAAAATGATGGAGATTTAAGGGGTCAAACCCTCATCCTACGAAGACACTAGATCTAGAACGATTTCACTGACCTTTCGGTAGATTTGTGGTTGCATGTCGATTTTTTATCAAGAATCTCTCTTCGACTTCTTCATGAAACTTGTAGAGAACACCCTAAGGATTAACATACTCAAATTTGAATTAAAATTAGCAAGTGTAGCCTAGTGAATCGACTTACTCTTGAAGACGGTAAATCTAGAGACGCGGTGCAGGACACCCGAGACTTCATGGACCCATATGGTGACTATAATTTGGAAATTTTACTTTGATTTCTTAATGAAAGTTGTAGGGAATCTCTTGATGTAAAACATATCCAAATTTCAGAGGAAACAAAGAAGAATAAATGGGTGAAAACTCGATAATTCGGAGAAACATACACTGGATGTTTCGGTGCTAGAACCAGAAGCTTCGGACGACTATATAAAATTTTATAGAAATAATATGGCCTATATGTCTTCATGAAAAATCTTCTTTAGTGTCTTAACTATATCCTGGTAAAATTTCATAATTTTCAGAGGCCATTCGGATATTTTAATCGAATTATTTTGGAAACTGTGCATTCTGTTTCTATCCGAAATTGTATGCTGTTCTTGTGTGAATTGTATCTTCTTATGTGGAACTTTATTGGGCATGTTTTTCGCATGAAATTACTATCTTATTGTCTTGTCCATCACATGCTTTGATTCCATGATTTTTTAGAAGCATATGGATATTTAATTTGAATATTTTCTAAAAATGGTACATGCTGGAATTTTGAAAAAGGCATGAAATACGGACTATTTTAAATAGTATGGATTCCATGTATTATATTACCATGGATGATTGTCTTGCTACATGTATGATGATGATTTGAGATGCATGTATTCATACAAAGGGTGAATATGATATTGATTGCCATCACATCGCATGCCATGTTAAATTGAATTATAATTGAAGATGTGAATTGAGATGCATGACGAAGCTGTCGGAGGTGAGCCGACGATGCCCCGGGAGTGTCAGGATGCCTGGCTAGAAGGGTACGGCCGGTTGCCCGGTGGTCATGAATAGCCGGATACCGGAGGGTCCTCGGGAGATCGAGTGGTATCGAGATGCCCGGAGAGTGGGGGAGCCGGAAGCTCGGCACGGTATTGTGTCGAGGGATACATCGCGATGCCAGTTGGGTGCGAGATGCTTGGCTTGAAGGGTGCGGCCGGTTGCCCGGTGGCTTTAAATGGCTGAATGCCGGAGGGTCCTCGTGATGTCAATTGGGGTACGAGATGCCCGGAGAGTGGGGGAGCCAGATGGTTTGATTGTATCTTGGATACATGTGGGATGCAAACATTGGTCCCGGAAACGGAAAATGCGGCGGTCCAAGATGAAATTGGAATCACATGATGCATGATGATGTTACATGCATGGATGCATGGCAATGATGATGGTATATATATATATGATACGATGATGTTATATGAATGGATGCATGGCAATGATAATGGTATATGTAATATGATGATGTTACATGCATGAATGCATGGTAAGGATGATGCCATATGTGACGTGATGATGGTAAGTGTATGATGTGACGATGATGTCTATATGATGATGATGGTACATGAGGTATGATGACATGTGCATGATGCCATAGTATGTTGTACATGGATGTTTGTATGACATGTGATGCTATGATTGTGATGATTGCATGGCATGGTGTATTGAGTGGCTTACTGATCCTTTACCTGCTGAGTGGTTGTACTCACCCCTTCGGGGACCAACATTTCAGATTAGCAGCATGCCGCTCCCTGTTGTCACGCAGGGCATATTTTATAGCCTACCTTCCGATGTAGAGGTTGAGTGCGAGGAGTTTGACTGTCCCTCCGTTCCTGGTCTTACGTATATTCGAGTTCGTGTCTTAGTGATGTACGACGTGGGTCTGGCTGGGGGCCCTGTTATCCAGGAGTTTGTATCCGTTCATGTTCGTCGAGACGGAGCGATGCGTGGGATGTTGCCGCTGCCATTGCCTGATGCACCGAGATGGGTGTGAGGGCCCATACATGACAAGTAGGAGCTGAAACTTTTTGGGATGTTTAGTCGACACTAGTGATGGGGGATCTTGCACGTTAGTCATAGTGGGTCGAGTGTTTCTTTTTTAGGCTATGGCCGAGTGTGGTTATAAGTCCTAATATTACCTTTTGATGTACTGACCCAAGGAAACCCATCTTGAAAATATGTAAATAAAGTGTCGTGTATTTGTCTTTTATTATGATGATTAGTGGTGTGCAATTGTATCATGGTTGATGGAGGGGGAGATGGTGATGTTATATCTTGCTTCCGTTAATGAGTCGCGCTGGGACCGGTTTTCAAAAAAAAATGTGTGTCTATAATTTACGACGCTTCTTCTAAGTCATGTAATTAGGTGTAACGTTTGGTGCCTGTGGCGACCTAAAGGGGTTCGGGGTGCCACACGTAATGACCCTTGCAGATCAATACGGTCGAGCAGTCGATTCTTAGTCGAATTCTCAAGTCCAATTGCATTTAGATTCCCTAATTACTTGCCCAGATAGTCCAGTTATCTCGTGAGTGATCAGCTTAGAGAATAGCACTATTAGCGTTTCGATGAAAGGCCCGATTTATTTAATCGAAAAGAAATTCTGAAAATTCAGGCTTTCACAACTCTTTCCATCTTATAAAAATTTCGTTCTCGAAATTTAAACCATTACAAGACTTGATCAAAAAGGTGGGGGTACAATTCTCTCATTGACTCCTTAGTCTCCTATGTCACTCCTTCTGTACCATGGTATTGCCAGACCACTTTGACCAACGGGATGGTCTTGGTGCACAAGACTTGCTCTTTACGATCGACAATTTGAACCAGGCTTTCGACATATGACACATAGTCATCCACGTCCAATTCCTCGAAATTGAGCACGTGGGTCAGGTCAGGCTCGTACTTCCTTAACATCGACACGTGAAAAACGTCATGCACTTGCGCCAGTCTTGGCGGCAATGTAAGACGATATGCTAGATTCCCGATTCTTTCAAGAATCTCAAACGGACCTACGTACCTCGGACTCAGTTTGCCTTTCTTACCAAAGCGCGAAGTTCCTCTCATTGGTAACACTTTCAGAAAAACGTGATCACCAACTTGGAACTCTAAAGACCTTTGACGCTTATCTACATAACTTTTCTGCCTGCTCTGCACTGTCTTTAATCTGCCTCTGATCACTGCCACGGCATCTATTGACTGCTGAATTGACTCTGGGCCTGTTATCTTCCTTTCCCCAACTTCAGCCCAACACACTGGTATTTTGCACGCTCGACCATACAACGCTTCGAAAGGAGCCATCTGGATACTCTGCTGATAACTATTATTGTAGACAAACTCCACTAGGTGAAGCTGATTTTCCCAACCTCCTTTGAAGTCTATTACACAGTCTCTAAGCATGTCCTCGAGAGTCTGAATTGTCCTTTCAGATTGACCATCCGTCTGAGGATGATATGCTGTACTGTACTGAAGCTTTGTACCTAAAGCACTCTGCAAGCTCTTTTAAAAAGCAGTAGTAAACCTCGGGTCTCTATCTGAAGTTATCGTAACTGGCACTCCATGCATATGAACCACCTGACGTACATACAAGTCTACGTGTCTATCCAGACTCAGGTCCTTTCGTACTGCAATGAAGTGAGCCGACTTTGTTAGCTTGTCGACCACCACCCAAATTGAATCATTTCCTCTTTGACTCCTTGGTAGTCCAGTCACGAAGTCCATCGTGATGTGCTCCCATTTCCATTCTGGGATCGCAAAAGGTTGTAGAAATCCTCCCGGCTTGCAATGCTGGGCTTTTACTTATTGACATGTCAAACACTTGGCCACATGTTTGGCGATGTCCGCCTTCATACCTGACCACCAATAGTGTTGACGCAGATTCTGATACATTTTAGTGCTTCTAGGATGAATGCTATAACTGCTACGATGTGCTTCAGATAAAATTTCTTCTCTAAGCTCTACATCATCAGGTACAACCAATCGTCCTTGGAACCTCAGTGTTCCATCCTCAGAAATATGAAAGTCAGCTTTTCTCTTATTAGTATCCTCTTGCAGGATCTTCTGAATATCTGGATCTGTCGATTGAAGCGTCTTGATTCTAATCTGCACTTCCGGCTTAATTCTGAGGGTGGCCATAAGATTTGAAATGTAGCCTACCTCAAATTTGAAAACCAAATCTCTAGCATTCTCGATTAAAGTCCATTCCTTAAGTACCATCTGTGCAACTGAGGACTTTCGACTCAGTGCATCAATGACCTTGTTCGCTTTTCCAAGGTGATATAGAATATCACAGTCATAGTCCTTCAATAGTTCCATCCATCGGCGCTGTCTCATGTTCAACTCCTTTTAAGAGAACAGATACTTGAGACTCTGATGGTCTGTGAAGATTTGAAACTTTTCCCTACACAAGTAGTGCCTCCAAATCTTCAATGCAAATGTGATGGCTGCGAGTTCTAAGTCATGCGTCGGATAGTTCAATTCATGAGGTCTCAATTGGCGGGAAGCGTATGCAACCACTCTACCATGTTGCATCAACACGCAACCTAATCCTCTAAAAGACGCATCACTATAGATCTCGAATCCTCTAGGACTAGATGGAATCGTCAATACCGGTGTAGTAGTCAGCTTTTCCTTCAGCTCTTGAAAACTATGCTCGCACTTGTCTATCCATATGAACTTCTCGTTTTTTTTCGTGAGCTTTGTTAGAGGCGAGGCTAACGATGAGAAACCTTCCACAAACCGTCTATAATACCTTGCCAAATCCAGAAAATTTCTGATTTCTGTCACTGTAGTAGGTCTTGGCCAATTGATCACTGCTTCTATCTTGGTTGGGTTCACGGAGATTCCTTCTCCTGAAATCACGTGACCTAGGAAAGCAACACGAGTCAACCAAAACTCGCACTTGCTAAACTTAGCATACAGTTCATGAGTCCTTAGAGTTTGCAGTACTAGTCTCAAATGTTCTTCATGCTCCTTTGGACTTCTAGAGTATACCAGAATATCATCGATGAATACGATCACAAATTGATCCAGGTATTCTTTGAACACTCGGTTCATTAGATTCATGAAAGCAACTGGAGCGTTCGTCAATCCAAATGGCATGACGGTGAATTCATAATGACCGTACCGAGTACGAAATGCTGACTTTGGAATGTCTTCTTTTCTGATCCTCCGCTGATGATATCCCGTCCTTTGGTCAATTTTTGAAAATATCGACGCTCCTTGCAGTTGATCAAACAAGTCATCAATCCTCAGGAGTGGATACTTGTTCTTGATCGTCACCTAATTGAGTTGTCGATAGTCAATGCACAGGCGCAATGAACCATCTTTCTTTTTCACAAACAGAACTGGTGCTCCCCAAGGTGATGCACTAGGGCGTATGAATCCCTTATCCAATAATTCCTGCATCTGCACCTTCAGTTCTTTCAATTCTGATAAAGGCATCCGGTAAGGAGCCTTAAAGATTGGCTCTGTCCTGGGGACTAACTCAATCACAAACTTTATTTCTCTTTCTGGCAGCAAACCTGGCAATTCTTTTGGGAACACATCTGGAAACTCTTGAATTACTACAATGTCTTCAATTTTCAGCTCTTCAACTGTTGTGTCCACGGCAGTTGCCAGATAACCTTGGCAACCCTCATCTAACAATCGGGTTGCCTCTAGTGACGAGATTGGGGAAATCAAGGGTCCTCCTCGACTCCCAATAAACTCGAAACTTTCACCCTCTAACAGGTTAAACTGGATCGCCTTGCGATAACAGTCTAGCTTAGCTCGTTGCTTGGTGAGCCAGTCCATGCCAATTATCAAGTTAAAGTCATACATAGCTAGGACTATCAAGTCTATCTTCCCCTCTCGCTCACCAATCGCTAACGTGCAACCAAGACAACCCACTGTAGCTAACACCTTGCTCTTATCTTTTAATGGTGTCGATATACTAATCACTGATTCCAACAACTCAGGAATTAATCCTACCAACTTAACATACCGCTCAGCTATAAATGAATGAGTTGCACCAGGATCAAATAAAGCATAAGTAGCATGGTTGTTTAGTGAAACAGTACCTGTAATCACATTAGGCGCATCCTCCGCCTGTCCTCTTATGATCACATAAGTTCTTCCCTGAGCTGGAGGCCTGAGTAGTCCACCTTGCTGTACAATCGGTGGCGGTAGTCCTCGATTCTGATTCATCTGTAGCGGTGGCGGCAACTGTGGTGGTCCCATCAGTCTCCTGGGACAATTTATGGCCATGTGACCCTGCTGGCTACACTCAAAACAAGCACCCAACCTAGAGTGGCACGGGGTCGACCCATGTCGCCTTCCGCAGAAGCGACAAGCACCATTCTGCCTCCATGTTGATTTTCCTATCCCACCCTTCCCGTTGGGCGGGACAGGGTATCTTCCTCCAGTCATCGGTCTTTTCCCAAATCGATTTCTATCTTGGTTTGAACCAAACCGCGACCCAGATGCGGCGGCTCGTTCATTCAGATTTTTCTCAATCAATTGAGCTCGTCCATACAGCTCATTGTAGTTCTTTATATCCAATGGCACCAGCGGATCTTTCAGTTCTAGTCGGAGGCCATCTATAAATCTCATTGCCTTCTCCTCGGGATCCTGGATCAACCTAGGAGCATACTGTGAAAGCTCGGCAAACTTTGCCTCGTACTGGTCCACAGTCATTGAACCTTGGCGGAGGCGCAGAAATTTCACCATCTTTAATTGTTTGGCACAGCTGAAGAAGTACTTGTTATTGAATGCTCTAACGAAGACGTTCAACATTGGGACTATGCCTTCTGGGAATACTTCTCTTCTTGTGGCTTTACACCAAGTACTTGCAACTCCCTGCATCTGATACATAGCAAGGGTAACATTCTCTTCTTTAGAGCACTTCAGTAGCTCAAACGTTTTTTCCAGTTCTTCAATCCAACGAGTCGCAGCCTCAGGATCTCCTGTCCCGGTGAACTTTGGTGGTTGTAACTTCAGGAAATGCTCAATGAGCTTATGAATTGGTATATCTGCAACTACATTCCCTTCTGGAACTTTAGCTTGTGCGGCAGTGGCTACGGCAGCTTGGTTCTGGGTTTGCTGCCCCATCAGATTACCAACAGTTTGGAGCACCTGCATGATCCCTTCGAATCTGGGATCACCAGAGGCTGCTATCCCGGCATCAACCAGCGGAACTGGCGGCGGTGCTACACCACTCGTGTTGGCCTCAGCCTGCGCTCTACCTCGGCCGCCTCGGGCACTGCCTTTTGTCGGCGTTCTAGCCCTAGTCACTGAGGATAAGGTCCTCGGCCTAGGAGTTCTCGACTCCTGATCACTCATACTGTAGACGTTCTACAACACCTATTTCTAATTCCATACCGAATTAGAAACTGAGTGATTTCACAATCAATTTACCAAACAACTATCAGTCACATGCATCAGCATAATATAAAAGCCATTCCTACTAACTATCCCAAGAACCCATCGCACCTTATCACTCCAAATACAAACCTGGCTCTAATACCATAAAAAGGGGATGTCACGCCCCGAACCCCGAGCGTGTGCCCATCCCTATCTGGTCAATAATAAATTGCGACTTCCCAGGACAAGTCGCCGACTCTTTCCATTTTATTGCACATGCGGAAGCGAAAAGAAATCCCCTGACAATAATCATCTTGGGATAGAAAAGCAGGATACAAATTCATAAACAAACATGCTTTTATATTCACACTGAGTCATGTACAAAAGTCTATGGCCAAAAGACTACAAAAGACTGGCTTTCCAAAAAGAAGCGGTCCTAACTGATCTACGCTTCCGATCACCTTCTCTCAGCTCCAGGTCCTCCACTCGACGACCCTGAAAATGTTGTCCCATAACGGGGTGAGATATCATCTCAACGAGTCTAAGCTCTAAACCCCAATCAGGAGGGAAATACGCCCAGAAGTGTCCTAATCACACAATCACACGATCAAGGAGACTTACCTCGTCTCAGATCCACCCTGCAGGTCAGTACAATTTATCTCACAGACAACATGAGAGCATAAGCAACAAATAAGCTCTAATAACTGAAACGCCACACTCAATTAATCATGCATTCCTAGTTTTGATCTCGGCATATAGCACGGCCTACTCTCAATTCGGCGGTCTTCTAACATTGCCAGGCATCATCTCACCCCATTGGGCACGGCACATCTCTTTATCAGACGGCTTTCCCGAAGGAGCATAGGGTCCAGAATCTATTACGACCGGCTTCCCGTTGTCCAGGGGATATCCCAAATAAAGATAACGTCCAGCTCAACAGCCTGGGACGATTTTTCTTAATCAACACACGATCACTCAAATATGGCCCAGGGCACCGTGTATTGCACTCAAATGCTTCAATTAAAATGGTGAGCCTGGCCTTTTTCTTCGTAATAGAAATTCACATGAAATTACTCGTGTGTGGGTACACAGTCAGCTTGATCTAGAAAAATTGATATTCATCCTTTTTGAAATCTTACTATTTCATATAGTACTAAAAACTATTTTCGGTGTCAAAACCCGACACCCAGGATTTTCTAAATAAATACTGGAAATTCAAAATTTTTGGAATTAAATACCAAAAATCCAATAAGCACTCAATTTGCATAATTTAACACTCAATTGCAGAAATTAACCACACCGTTGCAATCAACATGAAATTTCGGTCACCGCTATCCCACCTAATTTTCGAAAAAATAAATAAAAATTAAATAATTACTGAAATTAATTAAATAAATCAATTTAAATTCTAAAAATACTAAACTATGCCAGAATCATTAAATTAATAACCAAGACGGACTCGGAGAAATTCCTAAACCCTTCTAGATAAATAATACAATTTATTTAGGCATTAGCTAAACCATGCTAACCACCTAACATGTTCAATTAAATAATTACATTTCTAATTTAATCTAACTAACCACCTAATTCCTAATAAAATAAATCTAAACACCCCTTAAACGTCATTAGCCTACTAAGCAGAGTTTAGAGTATAAACTCACCTAGGTTAATTCGGAAACCGGTTCATGCATGCATAACGATCAAGGCGGCCGAAATCGAAATTTTCGGCGGCGTTGATGAACTTAGGCCGGGCTTAAACTTAGCCCAACAAATCTCAACCTAACTGAGATTTGTTACTGAAGTGGGCCGGGCTTCACTGGATTGAGTTGACTTCAAGATGGGCTGCTGGACTTGGGCTTAAAGATTGGGCTGCTGGAATATTTTTTTCTTGGGCTTCAATTGAATTAAACCTCCTTAGGCTGAGCTGCATATGGGCTCAAAGGAGCTGCTGGGTCAGAAGACGTTGGGCTGAAGACGCTGGATTGGGCTGCAGGCTTTGCTGGTTTTCGCTGGAATCTTCAAGCAGTGGCGTTGAAGGAACTCTGGATGACCGGTTGGCAAGCGGCAGCGGAGAGATGGGACTAGCTGGCGCTGCGGACGTTGGAGAAGCGGACGAAGGGAGCAGCTCGCTGGCGCCAAATCAGTGGGGACAGAGATTAGTGGAGCAGCAGTGAATTCGGTGGGATTGTGGTCAACCGTGGGGAGGATTTCCCCGGCTTGTTGACTACATTTGGGGGGCTTCATTGGCGAGCTGGTGGAGAAGACACGAGGAGGGGATGCTGATCTTCGGCGCAGTTGCAGCTTCATTGGACGTGGCTGCTTGAAGATCGTCGGTAGACATGGCAACGGCAGGAGCTGCTCAGTCAGCCAAGGAATTCAGTGAAGGCGTTGGACGACTCTCGGCGAAGCAGATTCAGTCTTCGGTGGGAAGTTGGCGGGTCAACAATCAAAGCCAGTTTGGAGAAGCTTTGACCGAAGAAGCTGAAGACGCAAGGCTGAGGAGAGGAAATATGGTGATGGCGTTAGATGATGGTGTATGTTGGATGATGATGATGGTGGTGGGAAGACAAAACTCAGTGGAAATGGGCGAGAGGAGAGAGATCGTGGGGCTGTGGTCTTCGGTGGTTGTGAAATGAAGAAGAAAATGAAAACAAAACAGGAACCAGAGGAGATGAAGTCGGCGAGAAGATGGGGGGCAGCTGGACAGCGTGTTGGAGAAGTCACGGTGGGGCCAAAAAAATCAAGACTTAGCCATTCAATTTAATGCTTGTCCCCCCAATACTTTCTAATAAGAATATCCGACAAATAAGCCAATTTAAATGTCAAAATTTCAGCCTCTTGATTAATTTGGCTTCAATTTCCTCTCCGATTATCCAATTTGAGGTCCCATTTTGGTGAAGAAAAATCCTACATAATTTTCTGCGAATCCCTGACACTCAAAGGCTTGGCTCGGAAGTCAAAACTTGCTTAAATTCGGCCCGTATAAATTTCCGTTTATTTTCCGCGATGTCCGAATCGGATTTCCACAAAAAATCCCGGAATCTCTGAAAATTTCTCGGAGAGTGAGTCGACGTTCCTAAAATAGCTTGTGACACATCAGAACTTTCAATTTCTGAAATCGGGTTTAAATTCGTGGTTATTTTCAATCCGGCGCGCTTTTAGCATGACTTGGTCTATTGGATAACTTTTAGGAATTTTTGGTGCAATTGACCCGTGATCGATTTATTTCGAGTCACAATGTACATCTCCGACACATTGGCGACCCTTGATTGTCGTGAAAATCTCGAGGTTTCAATTACGGGCACCGGGTACCAAAACGACAGAAAATCAATTTAATGCCGATCAATGATAATTTTTCAATCAAGTGGAATCACCCACAATTTGACCACATATTTCAGTCGAATCGACCTATCTTTGATTTCTGATCGATCTCTGACGGTGTTGTAATGACCCTTGCAGATCAACACGGTCGAGTAGTCGATTCTTAGTCGAATTTTCAAGTCCAATTGCATTTAGATTCCCCAATTGCTTGCCCAGATAGTTCAGTTATCTCGTGAGTGATCAGCTCAGAGAATAGCACTATTAGCGTTTCGATGAAAGGCCCAATTTTTTTAATCGAAAACAAATTCTGAAAATTCAGGCTGTCACAGGCCTATTGGTCACTCTATGGTTTATATGATACTTAGTTGAGCCAAACATTTGAAACATTCTATATAAAAAGAAAAGATAAGAATTTAATGCCAGAGCCCCCAATTACGAAGGCCAACCTATTTCAAGAGTTAAGCTTCAATAAACGTGGTCCTTTTGAGAAAAAAAAAATGGTTTAGTATATTGTTTTGTGGTCATAGATTGAGCTTATGGCAACGAACTTAATCCCGTTGCCTTTGCTTTAATTTTGCTACAAAGTATTGTGTTGTCTCTATAATTTCATATCCAGAACGCTATTTGTCGTACCATCGTAATAGCTCTCTCAATTTTATTTATGAAAATACTTGTATCTATTACCTTGATTTAGATTAAAAGTTTGAAATCAAGGAAAACTGACAATGTTGAAAATGGATAATATATCAAACCACAAAAATGAAAACTATTCAAGGAGTACCTCTCGCATTTTTTAAAGAATAACTTTTGTTTTGGCTGAATGGATGTTTAAAAGGAAGACATCATTGGACAAATCTCAAGCAATAATATTACCCAATTATGTGTGCATTCAATTAATAAAATCTCATCGTCTTTCACGTTTATTCAAATAATAGTTTTAGGTTATGCGAAAAGGAAGAATATAAATGAATTGTAAGATTGGGGAAAAAATGTAGTTGGCTAATAAATCCTCAGCTAATCACATTGTTTATTCTGTTCACAATCCACTTTCTCTATAATATTATTTCAATCAACTATTAATCATGTAATAAATTATATTTGTTTTAATAATAAATCACATTAATGATTAAATCTAAATCATACTTTTGACCAAAAAATCTAAATCATACTCATAAGTTAAATTTTGAATAATAGATAAAAATGTATATATTAATTTTGATATCTTGAATATATATGGGGTATTACATTTTATGATTGGATACTCATGAATTATGATTGAGTATTAAAGTAATAATTAGTATTTTTCTTTAACTCTGGTTTTAGGGGTAGTTTTAAAATTCCATTTCCTCTTATTACAAATGTCATTCTTGAAAGTAAACAGCGTGATAGTATTATAATTATTTAAACAAAACATTACAATTATATTACAATCTTATTTTATCACTATAATTCAATGATAGTACTCTGAGTCATGCTTTTTCTTTTTCCCTCCCCATTAGCTATATATGCATTTGCTTTTACAAAACGTTCCTTTTTTTTGTTGGGGGGGGGGGGGTGGGGGGATTTCTAAGATTTTTTTTTTTCCTTTTGAATCAATTGGTATGTAGATGTATACTGTATATAGCCATTCTCCAAAATCATTTTTGTCATGCGAAAACAGAGTACTCTAATCTCAGTCGCTTCCCGGCACTCTTCCGCCACGATTATTCAGATTGCCTTACCTCGAAAAGTTGTAAGCCTCTTTATTCTCCTTTCTCCGTTATCCATTCCTTTTATTATTCTTCTTCATCACAAGCATCATCATCATTGTCATCATCATCTGTCTCTGTAAACAGTGATGTCACCCACAGCTACTTGAGCGGCACAATTCCAACAGAATGGGGCTCTATGAAGTTGCGCAACATGTACGTGCTTCTCTCTCTCTCTCTCTCTCTCTCTCTCTCTCACGAGTGTATCTTCTATTAATTGGGGGTAACGCGATGATGTGGGTGCAGTTCTCTACTTGGAAACCGATTGACCGGTCCAATCCCGAAGGAGATGGGAAATATATACACACTTCGGGAATTGTAAGTAATCACTCATCTCGCATTCGGCTTCTTTGCTATGTTAAAGTTGATTGATGCTGAAGATATCAACTCTCTTCTGCTCAGAAACGTCGACATCAATTGGCTTTCTGGACCTGTACCTCTAGAGCTGGGGTACCTGTCCCAGTTAAATCAATTGTGAGTCCCATGATGCAAATTCCTATGTTAGGCATTGAGTTGTTATTCGCTGATGATTTTGTATCTGGCATGGGAATTTTATCCATTGGAGGGGTCTGTTGAGAGATTAGCATTCAAGGTCAATTAACCAATGTGATACCATTGGTATTTTCTAGTTTCGGGTACCTTATGTAAAATAATTTCACTGGGGACCTGCCCAAAACATTTATTAAATTGACCGCATTGCAGGACTGTTAGTTTCCAGTTTCCACAAACTCTGCTAATATTTACACACTTCTATTCTTTCTTCTTCATATCAATCTTGTTGTTTAATGCACTGTAGGCGACTTGGTGATAATCAGCTCACGGGAAAGATACCCAATTTTATTCAAAACTTGACAAATCTCGAAAAACTGTAAGGCTTCACCTCTTAAGTCGATCTTTATAGATATACCCGTAAGATAATATAATTTATGAATTGTATCATCAGGATTATTCAACGAAGTGGATTGCAAGGGTCAATTCCCTCGGGGATTGAACTTTAGAAGAAATTGTCTGACTTGTCAGTATGGAGTTTTGGCAATTTGATCCAATCTCTCTTTCTTTAAGATGGTATCGATCAAATAAAGTTCCCTATTTGATTTTGATATGCAGCAGAATAAGTGACCTCGATGGACCCAAGTCCGGAGTTCCACAACATAAAGTGCAAATATTGAGACACTGTCAGACCGATGCTCCTTCACTGATAGTTTACTTTATGCAAAAGAGCCAAATTGTCTTAGCAATGTGACAATATCAGTGCTATTTTCTTATAGGATTATGAGGAGCTGCAAACTCACCGGAGAGCTACCTGATTATCTAGCAGCAATGACAAAACTACTCATATTGTGAGTGGAAAACGGCTTTCCCATGTTCCTATTCCAAGCAGAATAGATAATTTTACCCTTAATGAGTGATTTTCTACTAGTTTATAATTTGACTATAGGTTGCAGTCATATTTAAGATGGCTTGAAGGTCCCTTGCTGACTTCAATGGAGTTTTGATCTTTTCTATTGATATTGCTGAATTTGTGAGTTGCAAATTGTGATGTGGCATTTAACTTTCTGGTGATTGTGGCCTCTGCTGTAGAATATAAAGTTTCGCTCAGAAGTATATGGACCTTTTCTCTCTTAGTTTTCACTTTTCCAGGAATAGAAACCACAAGAATTCTTACCTTGGCTGTGGTGCCCCTTTCGTCTAATTTACTTTTCCTTTGATTTGTTATCTTATCATCTTAAGAGCATTAATGCAAAATGGAGACTTCTAGTGGTTGATTTGAATCTTTCCTTCTAGTGGTTTACATTCTCGAATCTCAGCCCTAACTGGACTTTTATGCTTTACCGTCGTATATTTGTCAGCCATAACATTCTTATTTCAAACAAGAGTATGACTTCATGTGCATCTCCATACATGCCAATTCTTCTCATTCTGCTGGTCATCTCTGTAAAATTTTATAAATGCTACATTTAACAACACTTTCTTGCCATTCTATCATCATCAGCCAGCAGCGATTATTCTTTGCTTTTCTGCCATTTTGAATAACCGGATTTCTGTAGTTTTGCAGTGGCCTATCATTTATTCTATTTCCTTTTGTTAAGGTTCAACTAGGTTTTAATTTCTCCATTGGTAGTTACATTGGATTGCAGAATCATGCTTTCCTTTATTTTGAAATCCTCACTTTATTTATTTATTTATTTTTATTCACTCGAGCTGATATTTTACTTTCTAAGCACCCTAATATTTAGTCGTCATCCCTTTTATTCATGAATAAATTGTTATGAAGGAGATCTGTTCAGTAGATTATGATTTCTTTAGTTTTGGTCCTATTAGGTAAATGAAATCTCCTGATTTAAACTATAATATGTTGCATTCCTCGGGATGCATTCAATTTAGCGCCCAAGTAGCATTTCTAGATTGTATGAATTGAAATTTCCAATTTGTAAATTCGATTTACGGTAGGAAATTTACGACAGAAGTTTTGTATAGCTACAGAATGTGACCAACTTGAAACATGGATTTTAGCGATGAATGCCTCTGGGGGCACTAGGCAGTTGACCTGTATGTCTAAACATCTGAACTGGACTTGTATGTTCATTGATGTAGTCTATGTTTGTACAATCCTCTGAAGTATGCACAAAGATTGTTCGGTGGGAGTCAGTTAAAACTATCTTCTCACTATAATTGTCATGCCCTGAAACCCCCGAGTACGTGAACATTTCTCAACAGTCGATTGAATTGCAACGTCCCAAAACTTGTCGCCTACCCATTCTTTAATTTTTCAATTAAATGCAAGTGGAAGCAATTAATATAAACAACACCCAATCAATCATAAACAAATAGGGATAGTATAAACACAGCAAACATTCCCAAAAGCAGCAGTTTCATTTATAAACTATTAACCTTAGGAAGTTTAATAATTACAAGCCTTTCTATAGCCACTTCCTACCGACCATTTCAAAAACTTGCAAAGTTAGGGCTAACCTAAACTTTACTAACAACAAGGCCAACCAAAAGTGACCTCAAGCACACCCGCGCCTTGGTCCATTGAGGCACCAAACTGCACACGACGGTTCTCCCTACTACAAACTTGAAAATATTTGATAACAAGAGGTGTGATAAAAATCTCCACAAGTTAATAGCCTAAATCTTGACTAAGGTGCTAATTCATATCGGAGGCAGCTTAAGCACGCATGGTATACAAACTTACCTCACCATCAGAACACATTCCACAATAACTAGGTGCATTGTCAAACACACACGTTCCAACTATTACAACCCCTTGGGACTTGGCAAACACACGAGTCAGCGGTCTGGTTATCATCCCGCTTTATTGGGCACGGCATTCTCTAGAACTCCTGCCTAGACAGCATTCCATAAAGGAGTATCGGTTCGGACTCAACTACGACTCGGCATCCGGACCCCCGCCAGGCATCCTATAAATATCAGGCATCACTCTCAAACTTCTGTTGGGTGACCGATTCAATTAAGTGACCACTCAAGCACAGCAACAGTCAAGTCAATTTTTATTTTCCACTAATTATCCTAGTACAAAAGAGTTTGAGTTCCGAACAACCAACTTTGACAAATTTTTGCATTTAAAATTATAGTAAAATATTTGCACGTGATCACGTACTAAAAATCAACCAACCAAATTTTGCATCCTTTCACTTTTAAACCCCATTGCTCCAATTAACACATAAAATACGTCGTCCAAATATGACACCTCAAAGTTTACAATTTTCTTACCAATAAGCCCTCTTTAAACATCATGACATTACAATTAATTAAACTAAACACGATTAATTAATCTAACCACGATTAATTAAGACTAATCGTAATTACTTAAACTAATCGCACTTAATTTTAATCTAAACCGTTCGTAAACATAATTAAGGCTAAACTATACTTATTTAGCACTAATAACCATTAGTCTAAACTAAACCTATTCCTAAACGCAATTAACTACCTAATCAAGGATTATGTGTGGCATCCTAAAATCTCATGACAACCTCTGGAGTACCATGAACCATGATTAGGTAATGGAAGTGCTGTTTGATTTTGTATTAGCCATTGAATTAATGAATTTCAATTAATTAAAGGCCGAGCATTGTAATGAATGATTGTTTGGATGGAGATTGTCTACAAGTGAGCCAAGGATTTATTTAGGTGCAAATTGACATAGAAATCTTATTCTTGGTGGTGCACTTTATAAGTAGAATTTTATTGATTTAAATTACAAAGTCTTATGGATTTATAAGTTGAAATTAGGTGTTTGTTTAAATAAAGATTAAATGGGATAGGAATAGGAGAGGGTGGGCTGATTTCTAGGCCCAAAGACCATCCAACCAGACCATGCCAGCCCCTTGTTCTACCGGCCCATGAAGGCCTAAGACTGGCCCAACATTTGAAGCCCATCAACTTTGCATGTGAGCTGCCAAGTGGCATGGAGGAGAAGCCAAGTGTGGCTGCCCCCATTGGCTCCCTTGGGCGGCTTCATGCAGTCAAATGATTGCAAATGATTGAAGGAAAGAAAGCTAAAGGGAGAGAGGCGGATGGGTGAAGAGGAATCGACCGAGAGAGAGAGAGAGAGAGAGAGAGAGAGAGAGAGAGAGAGAGTGTGTGTCATCCGAGAGAGAGGAAGAGAGGAAGTGAGCGTGCGAAAGGAAGGAGGAGGACCGACTGCCTAGCTCACCGCCGTCCGTTCGCTGCTTTGCCGCCGTTCTTGTTGCTGTTTGTGCTTGAGTTTAAGGCAAGTGAAGTCCTAAACCTACCCCTTGCATTGCTGTGTGTATGTGTAGTAGATGGTAAGTCTTGGTTGTGGTAGATGGGATGAGATTTCGAAGCTTTGAAGACAGATTTGTTGGCCATGCATGCTGTTTCTGGAAAGACCAGTCCGACCGTCTGTGAGTTTGTGTGTTGTATGTGACTTTTTAGTTGGAACCTTGTTTCAATTTCTTCATGAAAGTTGTATAGAACACCTTGAAGAATAACATACTAAAATTTCAAACAAAACGAACAAGTATTGGTTAGTGAAATGATTTTTCTTTGGAGAAGTTAGATCTGGAATCCGTTGTGCTGACCTTTAGAGATTTCGTGGTCTGTTAAGTAACTTTTTAGTAAAAATATCACTTCAATCTCTTAACGAAAGTTGTAATATACTTCTTGAGTTAGAACATATCAAAATTTTATAGGAAATGAACAAACATAGGTTGGTGAAATCGTTGTTCTTTGAAGGAACTGAATCTGGGAAAAACGTTACTTCGACCCAGTATGATTTCGTGATTTTTTTAAAATCCTACAGTTAAAATCTGTTCGTGTCCTTAATGAAAGTTGTAGGTAATGTTCTGAGGAATAAAATAATAAAAATTTAGAAGAAATGAACACATGTAGGTCGGTGAAACGAGTTTCTATTGAAAGATGATAATCTGGAAAAGATAACACCGAGAACAGGGGAAATAAATCATCTGTATCTATTAACCTAGAACGATTTGGGTTTCAATTTCTTCATAAGATATTTACCTTTAGGACTTATCTATAACATGTCAAAATTTCAGAATTTTTGAATTTCAATTTGGTATTTAATTTAAATTACTCCCGAAACTGTGCAAACTGAAATATTGAAGTCTTGAATTCTGTGATGCATGGACCATACTGTTTTGTGTGAGATTCTTTTGGCATGAAGTTATTCATGAGATATTTGCCTTTAGGTCTCTTCTATAATGTGTCAAGTTTTCAGAATTTATTAATGTCATTTACTAATTTTTCTGGAATTTTAATTAGAGGAATACATTCTGATTTATCCAAAACATTGATGTGTTCTTGAAAAATGAATGAAATTATCCATGTGATGCGATACTTTGAGTGGTTGATCTTGCTGCATATGTGGTGACATATGGCATGTTATATGGCATGAAAAGTTGGTTGAGATCATTGGTATTATTGCATCGAATATCATGTTGAATATTGAGATACATGTGTGGATATAACTTGAGGAAATAATAAGACTGTCGGAAGTGTGAGCCTATAATGCCCCGGGAGTGTTGGGATGCCCGAAGTGTGGGGGTGCCGGATGCCCGAAGGTGTGTGCCGGATGTCCTCGGGAGTTTTAAGATGCCCGGAGTGTGAGGGTGCCAGAAGTCTTGGAGGTGTGTGCCGGGGGGGATACCTCGTGATGCTAGTTGGGATACGAGATGCCCGGAGTGTGGGGGTGCCGGATGCCCGGAGGTGTGTGCCGAAGGTTCCTCATGATGCCAAGTTGGATACAAGCGATAAATTGTGGGATGAAAACACTGGTTCTTGGAAAGATAAAAAATTGAGACCGAATCATATGGCATGGATATATGCATGAATGCTTGATGATGAGTGCATGGTAGTAAATGCACATATAACATGGATATATGCATGAATGCTTGATGATAAGTGCATGGTGATATATGCACATATGGCATGGTGATATACGTATGGCTGTGAGGTAAGGTATGCTTGAATGCATGAATGATATGTGTTTTATTCTTGATTGTTCTGTTTGACGCATTGAGTGGTGAGGTGGATCTTTACTGCTGAGTAGTTGTACTCACCCCTTTGGAGATTAACATTTCAGATTAGAAAGATGCCGTTGCGACCAGTTTCACGCGGTACTTACTATGGCATACCTACTAATGTGGATGTGGAGTGTACTGAGCATTTCTGTGTTGGTGCTCTTGGTTTAGTTTTTGTTCGAGTTTGTGTCCTGGTGATGTACGACGTGGGTCGAGCTGATGGCCCGGTTGTCCAGGATTTTTTATCTGTCCATGTCCGACATGACGGAGTTATGTTAGGGATGTTACCGCCGCCACCACCCGATGCACCGGATTGGGTATGATGGCACATATAGCTGATGAGAGCTGACACTTTTTGGAGATAGCTGACGCTCGTTGATGGAGGGTGGTACATGTTCGATGTAGAATCGAGTCCTTTTTAGGGTGGTAGCCAAGTATAGTTAAAATCTTGGCCTTTTTTGTTGTATTGACCTTGATGTCCATCATGAAAATATAAATAAGAGTGAATCGGCATTATCTTTTCTTATGGTGCTTAGTTGGTGTGTATTGCATTATGGTTATTGGAGGGAGAGATGGTGAGACTTGTTTATGCTTCCGCTAATAAGTTGTGCTGGGACCGCTTTCAAAAAAAAAAAAATCCCTAGTCAAAGGGTATCAGTCCGTGAAGTTATATAGATCGAATATTAAAGAGAGAGATCACATGTGGCGACCTTAGCTTGGAATCAGGGGTGCCACATTATGAGTTAACTCAAGAGTTTTTAGGCGGTGACAGCAGTGCGAGGCATCGAGGGTGCAACGTTCGTGGCTCAATTGGAGACCCGATGGCTACGACAAAGCCTCTTATGACTTTCAGCAACCAACGGAGGGGGGGTGCTTGGCGGTGGAGATGGTGGTTCGGTGTTATGAGGGATGGTAGTGAACGGTGGTGAGGTGCAGTGAAGTGGTGGTGGTGAGAGTGGTGGTGGACGGTGGTGATGAGGGTGGTGGTGGATAGCGATGGGTGGATGATGATGGTGGTGAGAATGGTGGGTGATGAAGAAAAATGAAAGAAGATGAAGATGATGAGGATGCAGCCACAATGGAGAGGAGGAAGAAAGAGTGAGGGAAGAGAGAATAGGGAATGGGCAGAAGGTGGTGGTGGCATGACGGAGAAGGGAAATCGAGAGAGTTGGGGGGGGGAGGAGTCAAAGAGACAGAGGGAATGAAGGATTTTAGGCCAAAATCTCATGATTTCCCTTTCACCCACTCTCCCTGATTTCCTCTCCACCTAGTCTCTTGTCCCCATTTATTTTCTTTTCCTTTTTTTTTCACAACTTTGCCACTAGGGCTTGGTTTCCTTTTTGGCTTCCAATTTTCATCCGATAAATCCTTTTGCAGAAAATTTTGACTTGTCGATAATTCGACGGATAATGAGGTGACATCCAATAATTTAGTCTTAAAATTCTCGAAAGTTCAATACCTGATATCGAATTAAATTTCGTGGTTAAAATCGGTCGAATGCTACTTTAGTACGACCTAAACTATCGAGTGGCTTTTAGGGGTTCTCGCACGGTTAACCCGTGGTCGATAATTTTCGATCTACGCTTGTGCCTCTTCAAATCATGGATGACCCTCGGTTATCATGTAATCGCGACAGTTCAAATACTTACCTAAATACAAGATCAATAGAAAATCGGTTTATTGTCGTCTAACGCAAGTATCGTAATTGTGTGGATTCACCTGTGAACTAATTATGTACTTCCATTAAATCGATTTATATCCATTCGCTAATTGAAATATAACAGTGTAGTATTGACCCTTGTTAATCCTTATAGTCAAGCGATCAATCCTTGATTGAATTCTCTGATCTTTCGCATTTTAATCCTTTACGACCTCATTCAATAGATTAGTTAATTCATGAGTGATTAGTTCAAAGTAAAATAACAATAAGTGCATTGATGAAATAATCATTTAATATATTTCAAAATATGGGCCAAATTTCGAGATATTACAATTCTTCCCCCCTTAGAAAAATTTTGTCCTCGCAATTTGAAAGATTACAACACTTCCTAAAAAAGGTGGGGATGTCGATGCCTCATCAATTGTTCGCTTTCCCACGTGACTCCCTCTATTCTGTGGTGTTGCCAGACCACTTTGACTAAGGGAATCGTCTTGTTGCGCAATACTTGCTCCTTTCGATCCATTATCCAAACTAGCTTTTCCACGTACAACACCCTATTGTCCACATCTATTTCCTTGAAATTCAACACAAAGATTGAATCGAGTTCATACTTTCTCAATATCGATACGTGAAAGATGTCATGCACTTGAGCAAGTCTTGGTGGCAACGCGAGACGATAGGCCAAAGTCCCAATCCGCTCCAAAATCTCAAAAGGACCAACGTACCTTGGACTCAACTTTCCCTTCCTGCCAAAAGGTGATGTGTCTCACATTGGTGATGCTTTGAGAAAAATGTGTTAACCTACTTGAAACTCCAAAGGCCTATGCTGTTTATCTGCATGGCTTTTTTGATGGCTCTAGGCAGTCTTAAGCTTTTCTCGAATGATTTTAACGGCATCCATTGATTGTTGGACCAATTTAGGGCTTGCAATCTTGCATTCACCAACTTTATCTCAACAGACAAGAGTTCTGTAAGCCCTATTGTACAACGCTTCAAATGTTGTCCTTTTAATGCTCTGTTAGTAGCTGTTATTGTAGGCGAACTCAATCAAATGAAGATGCTCCTCCCAGCTTCCCTTGAAATCTAACACGCAAGTTCTCAACATATCCTCAAGCATGTGAATAGTCCTTTCAAACTGATTATCTGTCTGTGGATGATAGGTCGTGCTGTACTACAGCTTTGTTTTCAAGGCAGTTTGTAAACTTTTCCAAAAAGCTACCATAAACTTTGGTGCTTGATCTAACATGATCGTTATTGGCACTTCATGAAGACGAACTATTTGCCGTACGTACAAGTTAGCATATTTGTCCAAGGCAAAGTCCTTTCGTACGGCGATCAAGTACATAGACTTTGTCAACCTATCAATCACAACCCTGATGGATTCATTACCTCACTGACTCCTTGGCCATCCCATGACAAAATCCATCGTAATATGTTCCCATTTCCACTTGGGAATCTTCAAGGGTTGCAAAAGTCCATTAGGCTTGCAATGATGTGCCTTTATCTGTTGGCAAATCAAACACTTGGTAACATGCTTGGCAATATCTACCTTCATATCATTCCACCAATAGTATTGGCGCAGATTCTGATATATCTTGGTGTTGCCCAAATGAATACTATAACTGGTACGATAAGATTTTGACAAAATTTCTTCATTAAGCTTAGCTTCTTTAGGCACGCACAATCATCTGCGAAACTTCAGAATTCCATCTGAAAATTGGCTTTTCTCTTTTCCACATCTCCTTGTAATACTTTCTAGATTTTTGGGTTTGTTGACTGTAGCATCTTAATCTTTGCCTACACTTCCAGTTCAATTCCGAAGGTAGCCATAAGACTTGAAAGGTGGCTTACCTCAAACTTGAAATCTGAATCTCGAACTCATTCGAGCAGAATCCACTCTTGAACCAACATCTGTGCAATCAACAACTTCCAACTTGGCATATCCGTGACCTTATTAGCTTTTCCAAGATGATACAAGATGTCGCAATCATAGTTCTTTAGAAGCTTCATCCAAAGATGTTGCCTCATGCTCAACACCTTATGAGAGAACAATTACTTTAAATTTTGATGGTCCGTAATGATCTGAAACCTTTCTGTCGCGACCAAATTTTTGGGTGTGAACCACCTAAGGTTTGGCTAATGGATTGTTAAGCATAGACTTAACTCGGGCTCTCCCAAACCCAGACCAATTCACGACTTAAGTTCAAATTTCTTAATATGCAAATGGATTTTATCTAAGAGTCGCTACTAATCAGTTTACGATAGGTCAATTAGACACCTAAGTAAAATAATTGGAGGATTATTTTACTCCTACAAATCAGAAACTTTGGGTACGGAGACTTGATTACACTAGATTTATTTAATGCCCTTTCGGTACCATTTCTTTTTATTTTCAAAAATGTTTTTGCAAGCAGTTTGGATTGATTTTAATTTACTTCTCTAACATATGAGGCGATCATGCAGGTGCGCAAACCATCAATTTAACACCCAGATAAAAAGCAATGAATAAATTGCAAAAACCAACCTCAGAGCAACGAAAGCATCTGTGTTGTTATATCAAAATTCATATCAACATCCTAGATATGATTTCTAATTAACACACAATTTCTTTTTTTGTTTTCACTTATTTAATGAGAATCATGCAATGCATGCTACTAATTTGACATGAAATAACATGACATGGTAGTATAGCCTAAACTATATGAATGAGTTCTTTTGTGTTTTTTTTAACGAACATGCAATAATTAAACATGCAATCTAAATTAACCAAAATGACTTAATCCTAATGACGGGCAAATTCTAATTAAATGAACCTAGCAACAATCACTAAATGGCGTGCATTTCATGAACCTAATTCTATATGATATGCACATGAGTTTTTTTTTTCTTAATAAGCATGCAATCTATCCTAATATGCAATGACGTGCAAAGAATGCCTTAATTCTAATTTTTCTTTTTCTTTTATGAAATTCGAAATTAAAACGGCCAAATAATTAAACGTGCAATTCAAATTAAAAACAAAAAACAAAAACTAACATTCTAAATGAATGCATTTTTTATTTTTTATTTTAAAAATTTTGAAATAAAATTCATATTCTAAATATTCAAGATAACCCTAAAACAAGAAATAAACCTAATCTCACATTTTTTTTATATTTTCTTTCACCACACGACGGCAAATTAGAGCAAGATAAGATCGATATCTAAAAAATTGACGAACCATATCTCGCACATGAGATCGGGTTGGTCAATTTTAAATAAAACCACGAATCGAATCTTAAGCGTGAGATTGGATTGGTGATTTTTCCATGTGATTACGAGTCAAATTTCGGGCGCGAAAATCGAACTGTCAATTGTTTGCACGTTGTGAAATTAGGGATTAATTCCTAATTCATGAGGGATCAAGAGATCTCTTGGATAAGGCAATATCGATCAAACATTCAAAGAAATATTGCGATATTACGAATTAGACAGCGACATATATGAAAATCAAATTAATCGAGAGTCTTACCTAATTCACGATGTCACGCGAGTGACATTTCCAAATTCGGATGGATGATGGTACGGGAATCACGGTGAGGAAGATCAACGATCCGGTAATCGTTGGACGTGTTCCACAAGACCGAGTACTTTGGAATTCTATCCGTAAACTTCAGCTTCCTTTCACTTTGCTATTAAGCTTCACCTTTTAAAAAAGCTTGGGCAAAACAGGACAAATCTCATCGCTTGTGCCCATTAAAGAATCCAGACTCGCCGATGTCGCCAAGAACCTGCAAAGTAAAAGTGCAAGCGTGATTGATGCAGGGGTCGCTGGCCACAGGATGCTAGCCGGCATCACATGACTCGGTGGGTAGATATCAGGACAGCATCGCCATGTTGCAGGGAGCTGGAGGTGCAGCCCGGTCCACGATTTGTTATTGCAAGGGTAAAGAGGAATTGTTGGTGCTTGCTAAGTAGTGTCACCGGGTCAGTGGAGCGTTGGGCGTACTCCTCGAAATAAATCGCTAAGATCACTTGTAAGGTGGCCAAAGATGATGATGAGATGCACCGATGATGTGATGAAGTGATCTGCGTATTTTTTATGGTGCGGCCGCATGTGGGACTCCTTTTCGTGATGACTCCTTGAAAACGTGGACTAGATGTAATGGATTATGCTCTCTCCTTGAACGAAACCTCGCCAGCGCTCCGCCGACTTCTCCCTTTTGTTATGCGAACAGGATTCTCTCTCTGCGATCTGGTTTTTGACAAAACCGCCAAGCTTTTCTCCACTCCCTCCCAGTATCTCTCAATGGCCATATGTATCAATGTGTGGCCCCCCAAAACCCTACACGTTTTCCAAATCAAATCCACGAAAATTTCTTTTCTAAACGCAATATTTGCTTTTGATATGGTTTAGCATTGCAAAAGGATTTTTCTGAAATTTCAAACCCTACAAAATTGAGCTCACAATACTTTTTGGCACACTTGCCCTATCCGAAGATATTAAAAACCCCAACATATCCCGGAAAAGTTTCAAATCTTTACTTTTTCACGAGATAATTTTCGATCATTAAAAAAAAAAGGGCTTGGGCTAATTTGCTCGCTTCATGGGCTTAGTCCGACTTGCCAAGTTAAAGCTCATAACCACTAATCTGAACCCATCCGCCAACGGTCCAATAAATAAATGTAAAAAATGCAAATTAAAAATAAATTCACTTAAATCTATATGTTATGCAATTAATATTTTTTTCAGTGATAAAATTAACCCCTAATTTTCTATGCAATAAATAAATGACCGGATCGCCAAAATTTAGGTGTCAACACTTTCTCCGCACAAGTAATGTCTCCAAATCTTCAAGGCAAAGGTGATCGTTGCTAGTTCCAAATCACGTGTCGGATAGTTCAACTCGTAAGGTCTTAGCTAACAGGACACATGTGCAACTACGCTCTTATGTTGCATCAAAAAGTAACCCTGTCCTTTGTATGATGCATTGCTATAAATATCATATGCTCAAGGACCAAACATAATCGTCAATATAGGTGCGATAGTCAACTTATGCTTAAACTCTTGGAAATTATGCTCACACTTATCCGTCCATTCAAACCTTTCGTCCTTCTTTAGCAATCACGTTAGAGGCATGGCTATCATAGAGAATCTTTCCACAAACCATTTATAATAGCCTACCAATTCCAAGAAACTAAGTACCTTATTCAATATTGTTGGTCTTGGCTAGTTCATGACAGCTTCAATCTTAGTTGGGTCTATAGTTGTAGCGACCCTAACTCCACCTCTTGGATCTTGCACGGTAGGGGTTATTTTTGCGACGTCCCAGGCTCGTCACTGTCTCGATTCTTGTTATCTTATTATCATGCACATGCGGAAATGTGAATAAACAATTCCTCGGGCAAACAACAGTTAGAAGATTGGAGCATATGTCACATGGAACACACTAATTTATATTGTAATAATACTTTTACAAGCCCTTTCTTTACAAGCCTTCTTTTTCCTTTTTACATCACACTACAAGTTTCCATATAGGCCAAGGGAATTCCTATCTCCTCTAGCGACTGTAGCTCCCAAAACTGACGTGAGACTTCCATGCCTACAAGACTAAAAGATGAGGGAGTGAATCTTGGAAACTCAATAAGTAAAATTCCTAGTTCTCTACTAGGAAAGTATCGCATCATTTAAGCCTATCAAGTACAACACTCGTAAACAATGTCGATGGCAGATCGATAGCTAATCCATTGCCATCTCTTGACTATCTGTATGTGATCCACTTTCAACTTGTCAAACAAGAAACAAACTTATCAAACAACACATGGTAACATGCACAATAAGTTCATTAATCGTATCAACGGTTCTTCTCATACTTTTAGGGGCTTCCAGTCTCAGACTAGGCATCCAGCCTTAGGCCAAGCATCCCATACTTTCAGGGGCTTCCTAGCTTAACTAGGCATCTAGCTATCAAGTTAGGCATCTCATACTTTCAGGGGCTTCTTGGCTCAACTAGAGCATCTAACCATCAAGCTGAGCATCCCATACTTTCAAGGGCTTCCTAACTCAACTAAGGCATCATGTTCAATGAACGAGGCATTGCCGTCAATACTATGTGACGACAGACGCTTTTTCCTCTTTAAGTGCACACACACAAGTGCATCACACAAGCCGGTTCTTATCTTTTCTTCTTAGCTGACTCATACATGACCTGAAGGCATGCTCATTCATACATGTGTGCCATGATTCTTATACTACATTGATAAACATGTCGAGAATGATCCTTGGTCCGTCACTTGAGCTGATCACTTAGTGTCGATCCCCGCAATAGACAAGGCTCGAAAACGACATGCCTCAATGCCGATCCAAGATCTTAAGGCTTGGGTATACCTTGCTCTCATGAAGATCCTAAGTTTAACAAACCTTAGCCTCGACTCAACGTGAATATACTTCATGCCGTGAATGACCCTTGGTCCGTGGCTTGATTCAATCACCAAGTACAAAGTCTCCGCACCGATTAAGACGTAGAATCAACATGCTTTGATGCCTCACAAAGACCTCATGGGCTTGGGTGATCCCTATGCCGATCAAGACTTGGAACCTGTATGCCTTAATGCCATTCCAAGACCTCACAATCTTAAGTGATCCCCGCATCGAACGAGACTTGGAATTGGCATGCTTTAATGTCGATCCAAGGCCTTGTGGCCTTAGACGACCTTGCCTCATGGCCTTGGGTGACCTTGCCTCGTGCTGAACTCAACCCAAATGAACCCCAACTTCATTCCAGGCGTGAACGACTCAAGCACATATTCAAACATAATCATGAGAAAAACCATCTAAAAGATCTAATATCCTACACACGGCTTAACCGATGGGCACCTAGCTAGCCTCAACAATGGGATCTACCTTCCAAGAGAAGAAAAATGAATCTTACTTACTTGGATGAACCTCAAGAAGGCAAAGGCGAGTGGCTTGGTGAGGGGTGGTGGTGCAAGGTTGAGAAAAAGAGAAGGATGGCATGTAAAAGACAAGAGAGGATAAGAGGACTCAAGGCGAGAGAATGCATGGAGTGGTTCCCCTATTTATGGGCTCAATTCTCATCATTACCTTTCCAAGTGGCCCAATCATCTTTCTTGAAGTGGCACGGCTATAACATCAAGGTGGTAAGTTTAGTTTGCAAGGTGGTAAACCTAAGGTCCTAGGAAAACACTCATCATCTTCTTATTGGACCACCTATTTCATGCCATCATGACTTAGCTTACTTGTTTTCCAAGGAGAATCTTATGGTAATGATGATCATATCTTCCATGGACACCTAAGCCAATGAGTCACCAACTTCTTCCCTAAGGTAAATCTTTTGGCCATCATTACAAAATCTTCAAAGGACACCTAAGCTTGGCGATTCAGCAAACTCATTAATGAACTAAAGTCCAAAGTCACTTAATGAAGCCTTGATAATTTTACCAAGCAACTTGGAAAGCAAGTTTCTTCTTCCTCCCTTGCAATTGGTGTGTGACACTTGGTGGATAAGGATAGACTATAGTCCAAAGCATAGAAGGTTCTAAAACCCCTATCATCTCTTGACATTTGTCTAGTGACTCATCCCTTACACTAATTAATTTGCATCCATAATTCATCCAAGGCAATCATGAGATTTGGATATTTACCACATGCTTAAATTCAAAAAGTTGCTCCTCAAGCATTCTAGAATTTTCTACCATATCTTCTCTTGATTGGTCCACATAAGCACTCGGTTCATTCTTGGAGAACAAGCCACTTTAGTTAGGTGGCACCCTAAAGGAGGTTAGGTGGCATTTAGGCCATAGAATAGCCATAATTGTATAAGGTGTCTCATTTTTATTGGAACATTTATCAAGGATCCTTTACTTAATTGTCAAGGCAAATCTTTGGTAATTATTACCAAATCTAGAAATATCTATCCAAAATGATGAGTCATCCTCCTTCATGAAGAAGCTAGGGTATTCTAGAAGGTTATATTTTGTCCATTTCCAAATAATATGACAATCATGGGAAATAGGCCATTGGAAATGCAACTTGAGCCAAGCAAGGGCTTTTTGTGTACATCCCCTATCGACCATTTTGACACACTTGAGGTTCGTGACAAAGCTACCCTTGGTGTGGTTGTCTTAGGCAAAATTGCTTTCTTTGGCTAAGTCGGTGGCCTAGGGCGTGGGCTCAATGGCCAACCTTTAGACTGGTTCTGGCCAAGCGTACTAAGCCCGTGACTAACTTGAAGCTTAGGGGAGGCCTATGCATAGGACCTAGCACATGGTAGAGCTCCTAGCATGGTCTAAGATCCATCACAAAGGGCCTACGGTCGATCCATAACCAATGCACTGTCACATTGGATCGACTTATAATCATCCACGATCAGTACATGACTGAGCGGAATCACTCGTGATCGCAACATGGCCACTCTGAATTGATCCGTGATCATCCATCAATTCGCGGTGGTATGTGACCATCCAATGACCAACCCTTATGGTCGAGCAGCCGTTTCATGGCCAAATGGGTCGAGTCCACTTGCGTGGTCATTAGACTTGTCCATGGTTAATTCCTTGATCAATCCATGCCCGATTCTTTGATCAGAACATGGTTAATCCCTCTGTTACCCTTCCGGTCAAGCCGATCAGTCCATGGCCAATTCTTGGAATGATCCATGGCTGCTCCTTGCCATTGGCACACCAAACTCATAGCCATTTTTTATGGGATCAAAAATTGGGATGTTACAATAGCAATCCCTTTGCCAAAAATCACGTGACCCAAGAAAGTTACACGAGTTAGCTAAAACTTGCACTTACTTAACTTAGTGTACATCTCATGTTCTTGCAAAGTCTAAAGTATCATCCTCAAGTATTGTTCATGCTCTTCTGGACTCTTTGAGTACACCAAGATATCGTTGATGAACATGATCACGAACTGATCCAAGTACTCCTTGAACACTCAATTCATCAAATCCATGAAAGCAACTAAGGCATTGGTTAATCCAAATGGTATCACGATGAAATCATAGTGACTATAACGCGTACGAAATGTCTTTGGTATATCCTCCTTCTTAATCATCAACTGATGGTAACTCGTCCTTAGATCAATCTTGGAAAATATCGAAGCTCCCTACAACTAATCAAACAAATCGTTTATCCATGATAACGGATATTTATTCTTAATCGTCACTTGATTGAGTTATCAACAGTCAATACAAAGACACAATAGACCATCTTTCTTTACAAACAAAACCGGTGCTCCCCAAGGTGATGCACTTGGACGAATGAATCCTTTGTCCAACAATTCCTGCATCTGCACCTTTAACTCCTTTAGTTCTAACAACGCCATACGGTAGGAAGCTTTAGAAATTAGTTCTATCCTAGGGGCCCACTCAATCACAAACTCTATTTCCCTTGCTAGGGGTAATCTAGGCAACTTCTCAAGAAAGACATAAGAAAATTCTCGCACCATGGCGATGTCTTCCATCCTTGACTCCTCAACTGACATATCAATCATGATCGCTAAATAACCTTAGTAACCCACATCCAACAATCGAGTTGCCTCAAGCAATGAAATTAAAGTAATCGAGGGTCCTTCTCGATTCCCAACAAACTCAAAACTACCACTTGCCAACGGGTTAAACTGAATCGCTTTACGATAACAGTCCATCGTAGCTCATTGCTTGGTAAGCCAATCTATACTAATGATCACATCAAAATTAAACATCACTAGCACAATTAAATCTATTCTTTCCTCTTGATCACCAATCACTAACTTGCAACTAGGACACTCTACCGCAGACAATACTTTATCCTTTAGAGGGGTAGATATACTAATGACCGTTTTCAATGGTTTCGAACTTAACCCAACTAACTTAACGAACTGCTCAGTAATAAAAGAATGTGTAGCTCCATAATCAAAAAAAGTATAAGCAACATGGTCATTCAGCGAGATTGTACCTATAACCACATTTTGCAAGTTCTCCACCTCCCTTCTAGTGATATCATACACATTTCCTTATACCGGAGGCTTGTTCAGAATGCCCTATTATGCGTTCTGCGATGCACCCCCTACTGATTGCCTTGCCTGCGGCAATGGTGCCTGCTCTGCCATGGGCCTGTGCAGGCAATTCTTCATTTGGTGACTATGCTAGCTACATTCATAGCAAGCTCTCGTTCTAACAAGACATGGGGCTGATCAATGTTTCCTTCCACAAATTCGGCACTCGCATTGGGTGTCAACTTTCCAATTCCACTCTTTCAGTTAGGAGGGATGAAATACTTTCCTCCAATTATCGGCCTCTTCCCAAACCGATTATTGTCTCTGTTGGGCACAAACCATGGCCCAAATCCAGCTGCCCGTTCATTCATGTTTTTGTTAATTAGCAGGGCCCTCTTGTACAATTTATCATAATCCTTGAGATTTAAGGGCACCAGCCGGTCCTTGATCTTTGGCTTCAGACCATTTCTGAACCTCCTTACCTTGTCCGCCGAGTCCTCAATCAACCTTGACGCATACTTGGACAACTCAACCAACTTCGTCTCATACCAATCCACTAATAGTTGGTTTTGATGAAGGCGCTGGAATTCGGCCATCTTCTACTCCTGAGTGCGGTTTTAAAAGTATTTCCTATAAAAAGCCTCAACGAAGGCATCCTATTCCGGGATTGTGCCTTCGGAAAACACTCTTCTTTTAGTGGCTTCCCACCACGTACTTGCATTACCTTAGAGCTGATAGATGGTCGAAGTCGCCTTATCTTCCTTAGAGTACCTCAACAATGCAAAAACCTTCTCCAGTTCTCTGACCCAAAGGGTTACAGCCTCAGGCTCACCTGCTCTATTGAATTTTAGTAGCTTCAGTTTCAGGAACTACTCCACCAACTGATGCACGAGCCCGATCACCATTCTCATTCCTAGGTGAGACTTCAACAGATGCAGTAGTAGCATTTGCAGTAGTAGTAGCGGCAGCAGCAGCAATAGCAGCTTAAGTCTAAGCCTGCTAACCAATCATGTTCCGCAACGTCTCTAGGGCTTGCAGGATCTCATCTACCCTGGGATCACTTGGTACATTACCTCTGGCATCAACCTGCATCGGTGCTCTCCCTCTAGCACCAGCCCATCTCAATGCCCTTTTCCTAACACATGTTCAGGTCGGTGCCCTTTCTCTAGCACCAGCTAGAGTCAACACTGCCCTACTCCGAAAGGCCCTCTAATCAAGATCACTCATTTTGTATGATCTTTATAGAAATATGCCTTCCAATTTCAATAAGGAATCATAAATATGAGCAACCTACACAAAGCAATTAAATAGTCATAAGCACAAGCATAAGGAAAGAAATGCTTTTCCTAGTTGACTATCCCAAAGCCCATCTCACCTTATCACTCTAGACCTTGACCAGGCTATGATACCACTTAAACGGGGATGTCACGCCTCAAATCTCCAAGTGCATGAACATCCCTCAATAGTCAATTAAATTGCGATGTCCCAGAACTTGTCGCCGATCCATTCTTTTATTTTTCAATTAAACTCAAGCGGAAGCATTTCATATAAACAACACCCAGTCAATCATAAACAAACATGGATAGTATAAACATAGCAAACATTCCTAAAAGCAACACTTTCATTTATAAATTGTTGACTCTAGGAAACCTAATAATTACAAGCCTTTCTATGGCCACTTCCTACAAACCATTTCAAAAACCCGCAGGTCAAGGTTAACCTAAACTTCATTAACGACGAGGCCAACCAAAAGTAACGCTAGGCACACCCGCGTCTTAGTACTTCGAGACCCCAAACCGCACATGACGGTTCTCCCTACTACGGACCTGAAAAATATTAACAACAATAGGATGAGATAAAAATCTCAGCGAGTTAACAACCTAAGCCTCGACTAGGGAGCCAATTCGCCTCAGAGGCAGCTTAAACACGCACGATATACAAACTTATCTCACCATCAAAATACATTCCATAATAACTAGGTGCATTGTCAAACACAAGCGTTCCAATTATTATGACCCCTTGGGCCTCGGCCAACACACGAATTGACTGTCTTCCGGCCTAATCAAGCATCATCCCACCCCATTGGGCACATCATCTTCTAGAACCCCTGCTTAGACAGCATTCCATAAAGAAGTAATGGTCCGCCCTCAACCGTGACTTGGCATCCGGACCTTTGCCGAGCATCCGACAAACATCGGGCATCGCCCCTAAACTCCTGTTGGGAGATGGATTCAATTAAGTAACCACTCAAGCACGCCGATAGTCAAGTCAATTTATATTTTTCATTAATTCGCCCAATTCAAAAAAGTTTGTGTTCCAAATAATCAACTCTGACAAATTTTTACCCTTAAAATTCCAGTAAAATATTCACATGTGGTCACGTACTAAAAATCAAATAGCTAAATTTTGTACACTTTCACTTTAAAACCCCATTGCTCCAATTAACACGTAAAACACAATGTCTAAACACAACACTCAAAGTTTACTATTTTTTACTAATAAGCCCTCTTTATAAATAGCATATTAAATACATGATTTGAGTAATCAAACATCATGACATTTCAAGCTCAAACAATCATAATTATGCACAAACTCATCTAGAAAAACAAGCATAAAATTCTACTTAACGACTAACCCGTCATTAATTTGCATTAATTGCGATTAACTAAGTTAATCATGATTAATTAGGCTAATTTGATTAATTAAGAGTAATGATCATTAATTAATCTAACTATAATTACTTAAAAACAATCATCTTTAATTAAAATAATTACAATTAACTAAAATAATTACGATTAATTAAAATAATTACGATTGATTAAAATAATTACAATTTAAACTAAACATGATTAATTAATATAATCACGATTAATTAAAACTAGCCATAATTACTTAAACTAATTGCATTGAACTTTAATTTAAACCGTATGTAAACATAATTAAGGCTAAACCATACTTATTTAGCACTAGTCACCATTAGTCCAAACTAAACCTACCCCTAAACACAATTAACTACCTAATCAAGGATTAGGAGTTAACTCACGAGTTTCTAGGTGGCATTGGGCTAGCGTTGACAGCGGCACGACAGCGTCGAGGGCGGGACGTTTATGGCTTGATTGGAGACCCAACGGCGGCGGCAAAGCCTCTTAAGGCTTCCGCCACCAAGGGAAAGGGGTACTCAGTGGTGGTAATGGTGGTTCGGTGGTGATGAGAGATGGCGGTGAATGGTGGTGAGGTGTGGTGAAGTGGCAGTGGCAAGAATGGTGGACGATGGTGATGAGGGTGGTGCTGGATGGCGATGGGCGAATGATGATGATGGTGAGAATGGTGGGTGATGAAGAAAAATGAAAGAAGATAAAGATGGGGAGGATGCGACCACAATGGAGAGGAGGAAGAAAGAGTGAAGGAAAAGAGAATGAGGAGTGGGCAAAAGGTGGTAATGGCGCAAGGGGGAGGGGAAACGTGAGAGAGTGAGAGAGAGGGAGAGAGGGGGGAGAGGGAGAGAGAAAGAGAAGAGGGAAGGGAGGATTTTAGGCCAAAATCCCATGATTTCCCTTTCACCTACTCTTCCTAATTTCCTCCACCTAGTCTCTTGTCCCTCTTTATTTTCTTCTTCTTTATTTTTGTTTTCAATTTATATTAAAAGCCAAGCCTTTGCCAAAATCACAACTTTGCCACTATGACTCGATTCCCTTTTCGACTTCCAATTTCCATCCAATAAATCCTTTTCCCAAAAACTTCAATTTGTCAATAATTCAACGGATAATGATGCGACATCAAATAATTTAGTCTTGAAATTCTTGAAAGTTCGATACCCAAAATCAAATTAAATTTCATGGTTAAAATTGATCAAATGCAAGTTTAGTATGACTTAAACTATCTGTGGCTTTTAGGGGTTCTCGTGCGGTTAACCCATGGTAAATAATTTTTGATCCACGCTTGTTCCTCTTCGAATAGTGGACGATTCTCAGTTGTCACGTAATCGCGATGGTTCAAATACGTACCCAAGTACAAGGTCAATAGAAAATTGGTTTATCATTGTCTAACGCGAGTATTGTAATCGTGTGAAATCACCCACAAACCAACTACGTCCTTCCATCAAATCGATTTATATCTATTTGTTAATTGACTTATAACAGCGTTGTATTAATACTTGTCGATCTTTATGGTCGAGTGGTTAATCCTTGATTGAATTCTCTGGTCTTTCGCGTTTTAACCTTTTGTGGCATCACCCAATAAATTAGTTAACTTGTGAGTGATCAGTTCAAAGTACAATAACCATAAGTGCATTGATGAAAATAACCATTTCATATATTTCAAAATAAATGCCAAATTTTGGGATATCACAATAATCATCTCCTTCGCATTAAATTGTTTTGCAAAGGCCTCAACTTCAATAAACTGAGTGGCATAATCCCTAACTCCTTCAGCAATCTGGAAGTGGTGGATTGTATGTAAGTACTTCAATGCAGAACTCAAGCTCCTTTTCCGTATTTTGTAGATGAATCTAAAATCCCAAATTGTTCTAGTGGCAAGCTACAGGCTACTTTTTACAATAAAGTAGTTGAGCTCTCAATAAAACTTAGACCGTGATAATATATCCAGTTTATAACCCTCAAAGTCCTCGTGTCGTAAATGCTTATCATTTCACCATCCAAATTTTACAGTAAATTGGGTTATGAAGTTGTGATTATTGTCAAGTGATTATTTTGGTGGGACTCTAGGCTTAAAGTAGACATAGATCGATGATATTCTGTTGCTTAAAGAGCATGATTAACAAGTTTCAATAGAGTTACTTGTTCTGGCTGGAAGAGATTAAATGGATCAGTGTTACTTAAGTATTTGACAGATTGAATGTGTATGTACTCAAGGCATGTCCTGTGCGCATGTTTTATGATGAATAGGAGATTTAACATAGCAAAAGTCCTTAGACTCTCTCTTTGGTTCTTTCCACAACAATGGCCCTAGATTGTTTGGTGAGTGTAGTTCTCATGTGGCGATTAGAAGGTCTGCGGATAAGAGCTTGATGTCTTGTCCCCATTCTTGAAAATGACAAGAAAGTGTAATCCTAAGCTTCCCGGACTATTCAACAATGGCACAATATGTTCATCTTTCTGCCTAACTATTGACTGTTTGACATTGGCACATCCTCCTTCATTATTTATTTTATGTCTTAGAAGGACAAGAACATTACCGCAAGGAAATATCTAATAAGCTAGTATGATTGTATCCTTCATTTTGTTCAGCTTTGTGTACTAGTGTTATGGTAATTCTTTCCCATGCACTCCACGTTTTGCTAGGATCAAGTTTTTCCTCTATCATTGATTTCTTTTGTCTTTCATCTCCAGCTAAAAGCTCTATATTGATATTGCAAGTTAATTGATTTTTTTTCTACACCATTGATAATTAAATGCTTTTGATCTGCTAAATAATGCGTTTTTGAGGTATAAATCTGTGACATCCTAAATCTCAAGTTCTACTTTCAATTGAATGAATAGGGCTTTTCATCGACGTGCCTATAGTTCTATTCTCTAAGCTAATCACTCACGAGATAACCCGTCTAGCAGGTGAAGCCGTTAAAGGATTTTAAAGCAATAGACTTGAGAATTCGACTAGGAATCGACTGCTCGACCGTGCTAGTCTATAATGATTATTACGGCACAATTAAAAATCGATCAAAGATCGGAGATAGGTCAGTTCGACTGAGATATGTGATCAAGTGTGGGTAATTGCACCTGATTGCAAAATTTTCTCCAATCGGCACTAGACCAATTTTTCTATCGTTTTGGTACCCTAAGCCCGTATTTGAAACCTCAAGATTTTCACGACAACCAAGAGTCGCCAATGTGCCGAAGAGGTACATTGTGACTCAAAATAAATCGACCATAGGTCAATTGCACCAAAAATTCCTAAAAACTAATCGGTAGGCTAAGTCACGGTAAAATAGCGCCGATTGAAATTAACTGCGAATTTGAATCCGATTTCAGAAATTGAAAGTTCTGTTATGTCACGATTCATTTTAGGAACATCGACTCATCCTTCGAAGATTTTTCTGCAAACTAAGATTTTTGGAAAAAATTCAATATAGGGCCGTTTTTGTCCGGAAAATTCAGAGGATTGTTTTTTATCTCATTTTTGGGATGCAAGTTGATTCTATGGGCAAGGAAAAATGTCAATTTGGTCGAGGACACCTTGGTGGAATTTTTGGGGATCGAATTGAATTCAATTGAAGGAGAATTGAGCTCAATTTGGGGGAAATATGTTACAAATTCGTAGGCCATGGGAGGAGGGAATTTTTGGACCACTTCATTGGCTTGCTTGGGAAGCTTATGGGTTGCCAAAGAGCCATGGAGGATAGCCAAGGGCTGGTGGGGCCTCTTCAAGGAACAAGAGGATAGAATGGAGGCCAAGAGGGACCCTCCAAGCCTTTACTATCCCCTTTCTTCTTCTTCAAAGCTGTTTTCTCCATTTCCAGCCACTTTGAAGCTCCAAAATTGCAGAGAAACCGAGTCAGCCACCTTTCCTAGCCCGTCGCAAGTCCCCCGAGTCACCAGAGCCACCGCACGCCACCGTTCATGCCTGCTCGCCCATGCGCATCACTCCGCTAGCCCACACCCCTGCCATGCCGTCTCGCCGCCCCACATGATCCCTGAGCCATCGTCGAACCCCCATCTAGCTGCCTGAACCGTCCTAGTCGCCGTCGCACGTCGCCACCGCCCGCAACAACCTCCGCCAGCCCGTCTCGCCATTTCCAACTCAACTCGTCGCCTAGCTCTCTCTCTCTCTCTCTCTCTCTCTCTCTCTCTCTTGGCCCAGCAACCAGAGTCGAAGCCCTCAACCAATCATGGGCCTTCGAGGCCCATTTTGGACCACTTCCGGGCCACGTAGGGTGTCACCACTTCGGAGTTTGTCACTTGTCTCCTCGTTGCCATCGCCGTGGACTCACCAAATCGCAAAACCAGTGAGTTTACTCACTAAACTCTGCTTAGGGAGTTAATGATGCTTAAGGGTTGATTAGTTTAGGCTAAGCATGGTTTAGATGGTTAGTTAGAATGGATTAGCAATTTAATTATTCGTTTATGCATGTTAGGTGATTAGATCGGTTTAATTAGAGACTAGATAGGTTGTATTATTTATCTAGATAGGTTCAGAAATTTTTTAGGCCCGTTTTGGTATTTAATTAGGCTTTTCCAACCTAAGTTTCTATTTATGGCATTTAATTGTATTTATTTAATTATTTTTTGTATTTATTTAATTATTTATTATTTTCTAGAAATTATACCGGGATAGCCGATAACCAGAATTTCGTGTTGATTGTAATGGTATACTTGGTTTATTTAATTGAGTACTGATTTGTGCAAATTGATTGGAATTTATAATTTTTGGTAATTATCCCAAAATTGAGTAATTTCAGTATTTAATTGGAAAATATCGGGCATCAGTTTTTTAACGCTGAAAATGTATTTGTGGACTATATAATTAGTGGGATTTTTTAAAAGAAAGATATGACGTTTTTCGTTTAGGCTGACTGTGTACTCACACATGATTATTTTATCAGGTATTTTCAATATGGTGAATTGTCAACTTGTGTGAGCCCCTTTGCACGTCAACTTGTGAGAGCAGTATACTATATCAGCTTATGAGTTAAATATGTCAGCTTGTGAGAGCAGTATATGATGCGGGAGCATCCAACGTAGCTCCATCGTCCAGCTCAGAACCATCGATGCTTATCCAAGCCAATAAAGAAGTTGGGCATTATGTGCTTCGATGGATCATTTTGAATGAATAATGTTAATTACTTATCAGTACTTTGTGGTATATCGATAACTATCAATGGAATGCCATTTTAGACATCTTGTATGACCAATTGATGAAGTTTCAGGAGGATTATTTTCTGGTCAATGGAGAAGCTCGAATTTTGGGAAGGCTAAAGGTTCACGAATGCGATTCAAGAATATGGAAAGCTAAAGGTTCAAGAACACGGAAAGCTAACGGTTCGAGAATGCGGAAGGCCGAAGATTAAAGGTATTTAGTTCCCGTGTTAATAAAGGCTTTTTATTAAGTTCCTAGGTGTTTTTATTTTTATGTAGCTCAAGAGTCGAACGTTTAAGTTCCTAGGTCGTTAAAGTTCGTTTTTAATATTTCTTAAGGCTAAAATCCTCCTATAAATAAGGGAAACTATCCAATGTAGGGGAGATATGAATTTCATGAATGAAAATGGTGAGATTTCCTCTGCTTGAGCGAACTCCTTTGGAGAGTAGATAACTCCTTTCGGTTTCTTTATCCTTGGAGCGTAGATCACTCCTTGGTGGTGAGCCAAGAAGCCCTTTATCCTTGGCTGGTGGAATCTTTATGCCTTGGTGGTGAGCTTCTCTTATTCCGAAGTCCTTTATCCTTGGTTGGTGGAAGCTTTAGGCCTTGGTGGTGAGCTTCGTAGATCTCGATCCTCATCCTCAGTTGGTGGCGTGGCCTTTATACCTTGGGAGGAGATTATCCTATCTTGTCTTATTCCCATTTATTTCTTAACCATATACACTACTCCATACACTTAACCACAAAAATCCCCTCTAAAAAATCTTCGTTCTTGAATCACTCACCCCATCACGCATCAGTATATCTTATCAACTTGTGTGAGCTAAGATCGTTTTATCAGCTTGTGTGAACACGATCTATATATATATAACTTGCGCGAGCACGATCTATATATCTATCAGCTTGAGCGAGCTACTATCTATCTATATCAACTTGAGCGAGCTATGACCATATATTGTAACTTGTGTGAGCAGTGGTGGTATTAAGGGGATTGATATATGGTGTTGAATTGACAGATGGTATTGTTGGTATCGAATTGAGCCGATTGACTGATTGATCGATGGTTTGATTTGAATTGAGTGGATTGGTTGAGATCATTAACTATACTAACTTGCAGGAAGGAACCGAGACAAAGGTAAGCCCTCTGTCTTGTGTGTACATAAGCAACTTTTAGGTGTATTTCCTTTCTAGTCGAAATTTAAGGGGTGAACTTGTTGAGACATCATCTCACCCTGTCGTGAGCTAACATTTTCAAGTCTTTAGATGGTAACTCCTCTAGAGTGTTTTGGCTAGCCCAAGAAGGTCACCGAACGGGTCTCTCTAATTCCTCTTCCTGGGGCCAAGGAACCTGGGTCTACAAACTTGTGAGATCCATCGTCTAGGTTGATGCGGGTCTACCCCAGAGGGTACCCCATCAATTCAAATCGTGGTATCGTTGCGGGCGAGAAGGACCTAGAGAAGGTCATCTACCAGAGTTTGAGATCCCTATGGCAGTGTTAGACATCGATTTTGGCGATGGTACGGTTGACCCTCCCGGTGGTGCAGTGGTGGACCCAAGTCCCTAAGAGACCCCGGAGTCTTCAGCTGAGGGTTCGAATGCTTAGAGGACTTGTGGCCCTTCTGCTTTTGTAGACTTGTGAATATAAACTAGTATTGTAAATGAACTAGTCAATTGTGTATAAGGTGTGTTGTGGTTTTGAAAGTAAGATCATGCTTTTCTATCACATCTTTGTGTTGTCTAGGGATTTAGTTATTCGCTTCCGTATGCACATTAAAATGAAAGGGTCGGTGACGTGTCCTGGGACGTCGCAATTTAATCGACCACCGAGGGATGGGCATGCGCTCGAGGATCAGGGCTTGACAAAATCTATAAGTTTTCAGTTTGAGTGCATAAAGTACACTAGGAACTAACTCAATCAAATAATCATGTTTAGCTATCTAACTGAAAACCAATTGACTGGAGCAGTCCCTGATTGGATCCAGAAGAAAGCAAAAAATGTGTAAGCTTCGTTGTTCGAAAAATTGTCTTGTTTAATCCCGAATTTGCTTCTAGCTCTTTGTCGTTAATCTTGCACTATAGTAAGCAATTGTGCATTCCCATCTTGCATCTTTATAGTTGGTAGCCTATGGAGTTTAATGGAAACATCATAAGTACCTTTCTCTTTGTTAGGATCTGTTTTTTGAAATGTTATCAGCAAGACAAGAGGCTGAATTGTATGGTATGAATGAAAGGATATAAAGTGGATTTTCTTGGAAGTGCCAAGTTGGCCCCACTTTCCCCTTATACAAAAAGCCCTTCCCATCTCTAGATCTTTTTCAAACCTCTTAAAATGATAAAACTAACATTTTCAAACATTTTTAGGGCAAATGACTCGTGGTCAATTTTCTTCGAGCCACAATGAACCCACTCGACACATTGGCGACTCTCGGTTGCCATGAAAATATTGATGATTCAAATACGAACACAGGGTACCAAAACAATAGAAAAATTAATCTAATGCCGGTCGACGAGAATTTTCCAATTTAGGGGAGTCATCCACGTTTAGTCACACATCTCAAGCGAACTGACCTATCTCTGATCTCTAATCGATTTTTAACTGTGCCATAATGATCTCTAAAGATGAACACAGTCGAGTAACCGATTCCTAGTCGAATTCTCAAGTCTATTGCCTTAAAATTCCTTAGTGGCTTCTCCAAATAGTCTAGTTATCTCGAGAGTGATAAGCTCTGAAAACAACCCTATAGGCGCATCAATTAAATGCCCGATTAATTTAATTGAAAGTAGAAGTGAAAATTTGGGATGTCACAAAATGTATTATCTACACTTTCTTTTTCTTCCACAAGATTGGCTCAATAATTTGTTTTTTAGTGACAATCTTTTTCTATGTGGTCATATCTTTTACAAGAGTAGCATTGTGATTTTTTCCAAGATTAGCGATCTTTCTCCAAACAATTGTTTTGCTTGCAAATTCTACTAGATATTTTTCCTTTTGTGTAGTTTCTCCTCCTCCTTTATTTTTCCATGAGCTCCTTCCATCAGTTTTAGATTGATGAGACCGCATGTTTATTTTAGACTAAAAGGCGCTTTCAATCGAATCTTCATCTTGTGCCATCAACCTTTTTTCATGTGCTTCTAGAGAGCCAATCAATTCACTCATTAACAGGTTGTTAAATCCTTTGTTCCTTCTATAGTTGTGACAATAGGATTGTATTTCCTAGTAAGTGACACCAATATTTTATTCTACAACCCTTTGATCAGTGATTTCATCTCCATAGGCTCTCATTTGATTAACTAGTTCTTTTAATTTTCCATAATATTCTTGGATGGTCTCATAACTTTTCATTTTGTAATTCTTGAATTCTCTTCACAGAGTTTGAAGCTAATTAGTGCATACCTTTTCTGATCCTTGGAAATTTTCTATTAGTATCTCCCGAGCCTTCATTGCAGTCTTCACTCCCATTAATTTGGGAAATACAGTTTCTGAGAGTGCTTGGTGAATAACACATAGTGCCATTGCATGAAGATGTTTCTGCATTGTCCATACTAGTTTACAAGGATACAGATATTTGTCTAAATTCCTGATCTTACCCCTCCTGTTCTTTCTCTGCTGCAAAGCAAAGCAGTGGAAGTGATAAAAGTGAGTATACCATTACCGAAATAGATTCTTGCCCCAATTGGCATGGCTTAAGAGTTTTTTCGTATTTTGCAGGCTGTTCTAGGTTTTGTGAAAGTATTAGTGTCTTGCTTACAAAATGAAGACCCAAAGTTTACTTTCCGACATTATTGATGGTGTTATTTCATGGTCATCGGTCTTCAGACATTACTTCAGATCATAGGCATGTGAAATTATACTGGGAGTTTACTGAGATGTTTTGTGATAATTCCATGCATGCATCCTTCCACGGGCCTCTTTTTTGCAAGCTCGTAATGAATTTCCATTATCACTGTATATGCATCGCAATCATTCTTGAGATAATGATTAGGAAGTGGGGTCCTGCTGTCATTCAGCTTGCTACCCAAGAAAAGTACGATTACACAGGTCATAATCATTCTTGCGGTTTTGCTGTCATGTTTTACCTTTCAGAATCTACGAAATAAAACCTCAAATGAAGGCGGCATGGCAAACTAGGAAGCTTCTGCAAGTCAGAAAGATCTCCGGGGTGAGGATATGAAAAAAAAAAAATGAAGAACCAAGACGGCTCCCTCCACTCAGGAGAATCTGAAACTTCTCTTAGTGCTAATGGCAGATTAGAAGGTCCTCAATAGGATGGTGATTCGGCTGCATAAAAATTTTCTAAGATTCAATCCAATGAATCTGGAAAGAAAAGGAAGAGGACCTTTCACCAACTTAGAATTGGGGAAAAGAGAAAGATGGAACTGAAAAGAAGTATGAACGTGGAAACCACAATCAGGAATCATAAAGCATCCAGAGCACGCAATGGCAATAATGCCGGATGGAAAAAAACAGAAGAAATAAGTAGGAAGGACGAGGATACTGGCGTCTTTTTTGCAGAGCATCTTAAACTTATCTTGAGTTTGTTTCTCCTGGGCACGTCAAAAGTTGTGCATTCGGGGACAAGTACACTTTCTTGGCTTTTGCATATATGGCCCATCGTTTTGGGGGGAAAACAAAGATCTGAATATTCCACCCGGGCCTGCTTCACAGGCAAGGACTACATTTGGAGGTCCTGGGTTTGACAAGCTCGTTGTCCTAATTTTGGTGCATCGTAAGGAAACAGAGAGCCTGTTTAAAGGGTGATTCGCCATGAAATTACTGAGTGTACACTTACCTTCCATTTTTTTCTTGTAAATGAGCGGAAGCTATATCTGACATAAGTCGTAACTCATTGCGCAACATATGTTTCACTTGTAATCAATATATTTTATCATCCACTATATTGAATTTTCCAATTGCTTGTGGTTGATGGCTGTTTTTCGAACAAGATGTAATCGTGACCACTTTATCACACACACACATAAGCAGTTACATGGTTGTCATCATTAGTGTTATTCAGGAAGGCGTCATGACAGATGATTGAGTGTTCCAAAGAGCAGTTAGCATCCTTAATGGTTCCAGAATGTACCTGCTTTATCAGCACCTAACCCACCAAGGTTATGTAAGTGATGCATGTGTTCCTTGTCACAAGATCCGCGTACAGTTCCCCTTTTCAGTTTAATATCAATGACATATTAGAGAGAATGTGGCGAAATTTATACCGATTTCTCGGCCTGGATCCACCCTTTCCTCTTCGTAATAAACGTAGATTATAAACCTCTTGCAAAGCATAAAATTAAGAAAGTAGTAGTAGTTTGTAAACAAGCTAAGAATAGAGCCCATTTAACCAGGGCACCATTCTCTTCTTGTACCTGAGCATTAAGAAGAGTAGCAGTTTGTAAACAAACAATTGAAGGAGAAGCACGGTTACATCCCACCACTTGGAGTGATCCGGTGATATGCCGAAAGTTGTTTTGAGGATGGTCTCGCCTTTCAGTTTTGGTTCTCCTGGCTCTGCTGAATCAAACTCACAGCCAGTCATGACATTCTTGTATTGACCCTGCAAGGCATGTGATTGATTTGTGTGAATGAGTTCTAATTCATCAGATATTTGGGAGCACTCTTGCTCACTGATCCAAAACATATGTTGGTATTGTTGACTGCTGCGGCCAGTCACAGAACTATTACGTGAATGATGCATGAACTGTTAAAGCGCAAAGCCAGCTGATGACCAGGGTACATGGGGCTGGGATTCAGGGTCTCTTCTTAGGAATAATGATGTTCACCAAGCTTCGATGGTAATGAACGCCTCTTGACAGCTTGGGCAATAGGCAATATTAACTACAGGGATATATAAGCTTCTGTGAAGCCATGTTTACATCAATATCTGAAAGAGACATAACAGAACTGTTAAGTTACTTTAATTGAGTTTCCTTTATTATCAAAGTTTTATTTCCTTTTTTACTTACATAAGGGTATTATTATCATATACAGTTTATATTCAATATAAATACAATGGGTGTAGGGTTTCTGTTACTACAGAAATCTACAGCCCCTCTTTCTTTCTTTTACGTTCTCATTCTCTTCTTCTCTATTCCTTCTCTCTTCTTCTTTCTCTCTTACTATTCGCTGCGGGTTCTCTAATCAGCTTTGTGACAAGAACCTATCTAGCATGACACTATTACATTGATTAACATAATCTCTTGCATATGGAAGAGAAGGCCAACAATGAAAAAAAGAACAAGGAAATGCAAAACTGTCCACATTTCAACCCATTTCTTCACAGCAAAATGAAAGGTGTCTTAATTTCTGTTGATTTGAGATTTCTTTCTCATATATGTACCACGGATGCAAGATGACAATTGAACTGCAATGAGTTTGAATATGCAATGCTAAGCAGTAGCAATTTCTCAAGGTGGAGTTCTACTAGTCAGGCAGCTTTTATGAAACTGAAGACGATTATTTTCCATGTCATGGCTCTATGCAACTTATATGCTGATAAATTTTCAAGCTTGATTTCAGAAAATAGTGAATCACTATACACTAACTACCTCAACTGCCCATTTGGCAAAACTGATGTAGGACATTGGGTACTGCCAAAAGAACTTGGGAAGATCGGGGAGAAGTCTAAAAATCTGTGATGCCATCATCATTAGAACCTGAATCCACAAAAATTAGCTATGAAAACATACTTTATAACAATTACAAGAAGGAAAGTATAGGAGAGAAAATTTGCTTACGATGACACCAGCTCCAGTTCCTATGGCCATTAAGGCATTGGGGACAAATGAGGTCACAACCATCATGCAACTCTCAATAACGGTGATGCAGCAGAAGAGATTAATGCAGAAATAACCATAGTGAGAGAACCCTGGATGAAGCTTCACCATGTAGAATATCGTTGTTCCTGAAAGCAGAGAATTCGCCACCAAGAAAGGGAGCGAAGAAAGGAAATTTGCAAGCACAAACACTGTCTCACCATAATGCCCATTGAGTCTCTCAGCATAAAATACCTGATTTAGACAAGAAAAAGATGTCATGCACTGAAAAGGTTTCTCCTTTGTTATGTAATAAATGTATATTCTTGCTTTGATCTCTCTAACTGATTGTGCAATTCTCACATTCCTCTGTGACTGAGCCGGAGTAGGCCGTCAACTAAAAGTTCATTAGTTAGATTTATGTTATTAACAGCGTGATAGGCTACGACATGCAACTTCACACCTGTCATGGTGGGGCTTGTCAGCCCTCCAGAGGAAACTTAGTTCTAGTCCTAGTAACATATCATTTTAATATTACCTCATGTATGAAGATACTGTTGATATATAATAGAGGAAAATAGATCAGCCTTGACACTTTGCAATACCTTCAGTTCTTCATCAAAGAAAGGGACGCCACCACAAGATAAACATATCATGAAGCCGTAGATAAATGAAACGCACTTTCCTCTGTTGATAATTGCCCCATTGCCATATCCAATGTCAAAATATAGAGTTCCGGTACTTATTGATGATAAAACGTAGAACATGATCCTCAACCAGGAGTATCCAATGTCCCTAGACATGTTGATGAAGGACCGATGAGTCAAAATCCTGAGCTGCTTCCACTTGCTGGAATTAGTATTCTTATTCAACTGGCAGACCTGATAATACTTCTGTTTTCAACAGAAGAGATTCAGTTTTGATAACATCAGTTCCGGAAAATGTTACTTCAATATAGAGGTAACTCCATTAGTTTCAAAAAGCACAGATGGAGACATTGTTCATTAACTATGGTAAGTGGGAAAGATGAAAAAAATGACTGCATGAGCATGATCTGTATTTGTATATCTTCTGAGCTGGAGTGCTTACAGTAGCTGCAATTTCTTGCATTTTCCTCCTAACAGCGCATGAATACTCTGAGGATTTGTAACTTTGGATGAGTGTGGCTTTAATCTCTGCTGTTTTCATCTTCATTGAAAAACCAGACGAGGCTGGATTTTGCTGCAAGATAAAATAGCAAGCCCGGATAAAAGGCGGAAGTCACTTTACATATCGCGAGAACTGATGCAGAGTTTAGAAGTCTTCAAGTTAAAACTCACACAATTTCTAGGAGAAAGCAATAGAGTGGCAGTCACAGAATCGAAGTCCAAGCTAATACACCGCAGAAAGTGATCAGAGGGATTTTTCCTCCTCGGACAAGCAAATCCAGCATCTGCAAAGAACTGCACCGGGAGTTAAATTAAATGATCTTGCTTCTGCACAGCTGAAATGCCTCTTGAGGTAGAATGAAGTGTTGACTCCTTATTACCTCAATGGCCATTTTGGCTTCTCCCAGAAACACAGTTTCTCCACTCGACAGAAGGAGTAAATCATCAAAAAGATTGAAAACTTCACTGCTCGGCTGGTGCACTGAGCAAATAACTATTCTACCTTCATCTGCAATATTTCTTAGAGCTCTTGTGACAAAAAAAGCCGAGGCGCTATCTAGGCCTGTGGTAGGCTCATCAAGGAGCAAGATCAGTGGGCCTGTCACCATTTCAAGGCTGATGCTGAGTCTTTTCTTTTCTCCACTGCTTATGCCCCTCAAGTGCCAGTTACCAATCTTGTTCTCTGCACAGTCTTCAAGTCCCATCTCCTTTATGGTCGTTTCTACCAACTCATCAATCTTGGCTTTCGTCATTTCGGAAGAAAGCCTCAGATGAGCTGTGTAAGCTATTGTCTCTTCGACAGTGAGAGTGCCCAAGTAAAAATTTTCTTGAGTCACATAGGACTGAAAAAATGCACAAAATGAGACGATTGAAGAATGAGACCCAGGTCGAAACATCAATCACCAGATAGAAATTTATTTGCCATTTTGCAAGCTCAAATTTCAGAAAGGAGAAACATGGCAAAACCAACCAAATTTTGATTATAAGAATGTCGTCCGGTCACACACATAAACTGCCAGATTGAGTCAGAGGAAGTTCAATATATTATTTAATCTTTTGTGGGCTAAAAGGATGCTTCATGAAACAAAATTGACAGAAGAGTGGCCTGCTGATGCTTCATTTTAGAGGTCACTAGCCACAGTATTAAGATGGGAAGCTGAAACTATAGCCAGAAAGCGCGGATTAAGCTGATGGAAGCAATCTTGTTATTCCACAGATGATCTAACAATTGCTAGACTAAAATTTTCTTTTAATTGCTAGAAAAGTTGGGATCATTTGTAAGACGAAAACTACTTTGGGAAAAATATGTCGTGGGGTACCGATTTGGGATTTTTAATCCTATAAACCTAGAGAATTATCATCTGCAAGAGTCAAAATACTTGTCTCATAATCTATTTTCCTCTGTTGTGTAAAGTTTGTCCACCACAAATAATTTACAACAAAAGCTAACTTTAGACCTAATGACTTGATGTGCTTACCAGATCTTTGTGGTTTATGGGCTTCATCTTTTTCCCACTTAGGGAAATATTTCCCCCTCTTCTTACGTCAGAAGATATCCGACCTGTTGAAAAATAAAGCATAATAAGTAGTCGATTGAAGTGGGTGCTAAGTGGTTTAAATACATATGCTTGGTCAAATACGTACTTATGCAGTAAATGTGCCTATGTACCTAAATTATGGAAAGCTACGTTAGAAATCTCTCAATCAATCGCTCTCTCTCTCTCTCTCTCTACACACTCTTCTTATCCCATGTCGACTATGAAGCAACCAAATAGTCCCTTTAAGTGGAAGTTGATGTGCCTAGGCATTATCAGGCCATTGTATGAAGAGGACGGGTCGGCTCCGGACCTGGGAAAGTCTCCGGGCCGAAAATGAGGGCGACTTTGAGGGCGAGAGTTCCATCACTCGACGTGCGATGAGGCAGGGACGTGTGCGGAGCCCCCTTGCACTCTTTGCCCGGAAGTCGCATTGACCGGTTCTCACAGTCATTCGCTTGATCCTCACGTCGTATGGGAATTAATAGAACAGGGCTTACACTCCAATGGCTTCCCCTTTAAAGTTGTAATTTTACTATAGCTTGTATATTTAGGACAATAGTTTTGCGCCATAAAATATGAATCACTCCAAGCCCCGTCAAGAAAGGAAAGAAGTATGCGATTTTACAAAAAAGAATGCTCAGTCTTAGAAAGCATCAACTTTACCTTGAATTTCAATTTGACACAATTTTTTTCTCATAGAATAATATTAGCTTTAAGATCATAACCCAATTCTAACCCATATTTTTGTCTTATAAATAGGTCTTGACGTTACTTTGTGGCCCAATTCTAATCCAAACTTTTTTTCTTGCAATAAAATACCAACTTTCACATAACATCATAAATTTGACCCTCATTAAGTTCTTGCCAAGTACAAATGGAATGACTTGTCGAATCTTTAATGACATCATTTGATGGAAACATGACAAGGAGCTAGATTTGGGTACTAATTCAAAGCTCTGGATTTTTATAAGATAAAAAAAATATATATATATATATATAAAAAAAAAAGTGTGCCAACATAAGAGCTTGACCAAAAGTAAGTCTTAATTTTCTAAAAAAAAAAAAAAAAACAACTTATATTAACACGAAATTTTCTTCAGTCTAAAAAAGGCATCATGGATTTTCACCATAGTTCGAAATTTGCCCATCCAAGAATAACCACTAGTTTCTTTGGAATTATCAATATCAAGGCCAATTAAAAATTCAGTACTAAAATATGTGTTTTCTCCAACACCCTCATATTCATATGGAACAACAGCAGTCTTCTAATATTGATAATTTTGGAAAATGAAAACTAGTGATAATTTTGGGCCACGAGGTACATTTGGAATTAGAGTGAAAGTTAGAAATTCTTTTTTTAGACAAAAAAAAGTTTGAAGCAAAATTAGGATTAAAAGTTAAGAAAGCTTTTGGGGAGCGATCGTTTTTAAGCAAAATTCATGAACGTAAACAGCTTCCTGCACTTTGGTTAGTCACAAAGTTAAACTCCATGTGTAACTTCGTTTCTACACTTCTGAATTTGGCTATGGAAAAGGAGTAATCATCGTAGCCTTCTGCAATATCTTCAATGCTATTAATGTTTTGGTGACTATGTCAAGCTGCTGTATTTTTCATCTACGGGCAATGCTTGTGGTCTTATCCTTTCAGTAAATATATCAGTATCACCGGGAGTTTTCGTACGTAATGCTTCGAAGGTGGAATTCGGATTTCACCGGCGGTCAAACAGTATAACAACTCAGATAAAAATGCAATAATATAAGGCTAAGTTAATGGATATATTGTTGAAAGAAAATGTTCCAAAACGAGAAGGTTGGCAGAGAGAAGGAGAGGAACCTGCCAATGAGTCGAGGAAAGTGGATTTTCCAGAACCGGAAGGACCCATGACGGCCAAGATCCGACCCGTCTGAGCATACCCGCTGAGCCGGTTCAGCAGTTTCCTCTTGGAACCGGCCGACACCGACACCGTCAAGTCGTCCCACACCAGGTAGGACGCCGACGATTGGCCGCGAACGCTGTCGCTCTCTTTCTCTGCAAAGTCCTTGTCCATCACACCCTTCCCCGCCTCCATCATTTTTCTCTCTCTCTCTCTCTCTCTCTCTCTCTCTGGCTCGCTCTCTCTCTAGGTGGTCTCCTTTTCTAACTCACAGTCACGGACGCACAGAGAGCGCGCGGTGCAGTTGGCGACCACCACCTTGGGTTCATGCGCGAGTTTAACGTACATTGACCTGAGCGCACTCGGTCCTCGATCACGTAAACACGTACACTTGTGGCTTTTGACTAAGAAAGAACAAAGAAAGCCGTTTGGGTCGCTTGGCTTTGTTCTCTGCAGTCTCTGACGTGTGCATGGCGATTGCTCGTAACCCCTGCATGCTCTGTACTCTCTCTTTCCCTCTCTCTCTCTCTCTCTCTCTCTCTCTCTCTCTCTCTTCACGTGATGTTTTAGCATCATCTTCCTCCCCTCAAGCCCACATCATCGGCGAGTAACTAAAGAGTAAAATTTGTTTATATAATCTAATAATATAAGGAGAAGGTGCGCAAGATACCGACCCATTGCATGACAAAATTTTGGGTTACTGTTCTTCATTAATCACAACAGAAGAAAAGATTAGTTATCCTACTGACATCGAAATAAATAAACCCGACATAATATGAATTCTAGGTTTCAATAATGTAGTTCTGGTTAAGATTTAATTGACGCATATATTCTCATTATTGTTGACACCAAAAAATGATCAATTTTTTTTTTTGTTTTTATTATCGACAAGATCGACTAGTCAAAAAGAGCAGGGTTTGTTCAAAATAGAAATCATCAATAAAACAGAATGGTCAACAATTTGAAGATAATTGATAACTTGCCAATGAAGTCATTGGCAACACAACGTAAAACTTACTGTTGAAAGGCTGCATCAAGACTTGAGAAGTTAATTAACAATGTTATCGACAGGAAGCAATCAATATAAAAAACATAATTGCTTGGTAATTATGTCTATAACCGCTAATTTAGGATTTTTATAACTTCTTATAAATAAGAAATATTAGATAATATGAGATTTCTTATAACCGCAGATCAGACCAAAAAGTTATTTCATTTATTTAAGGCAACTAACATATTTTCCGACATTTCGGTTTTGTTTTGCAACTCCTCTTGTACATCTTCTCAAAGGTCTCAAGATGAGGAAGGTCCAGGCTATGGTTGGACCGGAGGAAGAGCAATCATCAACGCAAACCACAGCCAGCAAATTCTCGTGCATCCAATTCACAACCAACTAATTTCAAACGAACAATCAAGTTTTCAGGAAAAATATTTCCATAGCTTCGAAATTAAAAAGAAGAATTTTAGGAAAAAGCTCCAAAAGAAGACCTGCAAGCGGCTTGAGAGTGTTCTGGTGTCCACCCCATCGCTACTTAACTTCATAGATTAATCCAGATTGCTTGCTAGGAAGGTATAAACGATAACACCATTAATGAATTATAAGAATGATTACATGATCATATGATTTAGTTAATAACATATATGTTATAATATTAACTTTTTATTTAAGTTATAACATATATTAACTTATACCATTAATATATATAAATTAGTAAGTTATGACTTTATTATAATTGTAAGTTATAAGTTATAAGGACACTTACTAACATAATAACTTCATTAACTTATTATAATAACATTAAACTATACTAAAATTTTAAGATTAACGTATCCTTTATAAATAAAATATGTTTTAACTAGTCTCGACATGATATATTTGTGATGAACTTAGTTATTGTTATATTCAGTTAAACTTATACTAATGTAAATACATACCCTTTAACAAGGTATAATATATATTGTGCTCGTAAGAGTATTTATATGTGATTTGTTAAATGGTTATTTTGTAGCTCTTGAATGAATCGAGTCCAATTATAATTGGATATTTGGAATATAGGCTTTTGCTACACCAGACTCGAGCATTGGGTTACATGGCTACGTTTAATTTATTGCATGTGAATCAAAGATCGAAATGAAATGGAGTTAACCTGGTTTGTCAAGATCTCCGAGCATGCGTGCAACGTTTGTTCGTGCTCTGTTTATCCCTTTTTTTCCTTTCTTCCTCTTCTGTTTCTGCCGACTGTAGTTCTCTCTCTCTCTCCTCTGTCCTTTCACGATTCTTTGAGATGCACAAAAGAGAAGAGTTCATTTTGCTTCTCTTTTATTCAAGTACATGGGTTGAGGGACTGACGAAAGGATAACTTAGCTTTGAGTGATTACTTGGGTTTGGCCAATTATCACATCTTCACCATGAAATTTTAGTCTTCAAACTTTGTTTCATGGAAAATTTGGTTTCCAAAATAACCAGCAGCAGTCATGAAAACTTTAACATATCCCCCACATATCATGGAAATGATGACTGGGATTTAGACATGAACAAGTGGTACTAACGTGGAATAGACCAATCAAAGTCGAGGGGAAACTACAAAAACAGTCCCATCTACCATTGCCCCTACTGAGATGCTATCATTGCATTTTGGGCATAGTTTGTAATTTTTCGTACACCATCCAGGAAGGTCATAGTAAGCAGGAAAACTGTTGATGATCCAAAGCACTGCAACATGCATCCGAAAATCACGCTGTTTAACATGATAGAAGGTCTCGACTCTCTTCTCATAATGCCTTCGATTGACAGACGGTTGAAGGTAGACCTATGTTTCTTCGAGGAGCGTGTGACTCGGGAATCAATAATGAAAGCAAATTTAACAATGACTTCATGCCACTTCCAAAGTGGCAAATTATATGGGAAATATATCACCAGCCACATACCACATTCTAATGCTAAGGTTGCCATACGGATTAACACCATCAAATGCCAAGGCGAGTCTCACAATCTTTGGATCTGATGCGAACCAACGAGGAATTTATGGACATTACATTGTCTGCCATCATAATTTCATTTATATGCCACCCTGCCCTGCGTCTCATGCCGCATGTCTTGACATGTACAACCGACGCAATGTCAATGCAATTAAAAGCATCACAATACTTCAGCCCGAATCTTCTTTCATTTACGGCATTTGTCCTTCCATCTAGAAAAATGACTGGTTGGGCACTCATCCAAGTACTTCTCCTTTCACAACGAGACAATCTTGCTGGCGAGCATGTATTTTTTCACAGGCAAGAGGCCTTTCATGAATCTGCTGGAAATGTCTGCAATTTCTGATTAATTATTGACCGCAGTGATACTTAGAACCAAAAAGTACCATGGGAATGAATGCACAGGAAAGCATAAATTCAAAAGGATCCGACATAATATTTACCAGAAGATAACACAAGGCAACAGAAAACATAACCTTAAATTTTAAATAAGAAGACCAAAGGAATCAGTGCTCAATTGGGAGCTCAGATTCAATTTTACAGTTAATGGATTTGTATACTAGACCTACAACAGGAAGAACCTGAAAATAACTTACAAAGGCACAACTATCAAGTAATTTTAGAGACCAACTATTACTCTTCCAAAAACCTACTCCACATTAGGTCACATTACACAGAAAATAAATCCGAATACAAATGAACTCCTGCAGATCCTAAGAACTTTTCATGATGCAGTATTGACTTCAGGGACATCATCAAGGATGAAGGGACCAAGTTTGCCCGTTCTAAACAAAGTAAGAAACTTCTTGGATACCATAATACGAGCTTCCGATGCCTTGTGGGGTATCCTCAGAGCCTTTTGCAGCGCCTCAAACTGCTGCTCGATGAGGCACTCCAAGTCATTCTCATTTTCCACATCACCATCGAATTCAGACAAAGAAAAATACAATGCCCATTGAACTTCTGTCACCATATCCTGCAAGCAATGCATGACTATCCATGAGCAAATTGTAGTTAAGCAGCTATCACCCTACTAATCCCAACCAAAACAGATTCAACTTTTGATAATTGTAATCCATTTTTGGATCAGTAAAAAACTATAAGCTTCATTGTAGAGGCACCAACGAGGTGCAAACCCATACACAAAGCAAGCTGAAGCTCCAAAAAGATACTAGTTAGTCACTAACAGGAAAGGAGCTAACTCCATCAAACAGACCAGTAACAGCAATTTTACAAGGCATGAGCTGCAGGATTTTAATTATAAAGAAACACACGGAGCTAACACTGCTCAAATGAACATTAAAAGCAGTTTCAGAAATCATCTACTTTGAATGGCTTCTAGAAACACAAACTCCTAGTATACAGCCTTCTACCTTTGCAGTTTCACCTTCTTGACTACATCATAACCGATTTTTTTTATTTTTTTTTGGGTTGAGTACAGATTTAGTCATCTAAGTTTCAAAATTTGTGTAATTTGATCCTCTAACTTTTATTTGTGTAATCAAGTCCTCTTTCTGGATTTGAGCAATATGGTCCTCTAAGTTTTATTTCCTGCAATCAAATCCTCTAACTTTCTTACTTGGTGCATTCGAGTGTTTTGATTACCCACTGTGACTAATACTGTCAAATCAGGACTTTTTTTTCCTTGTTTTTCCAGTTTATTTCTGCTCATTTGGCAGCAAATTAGCATCACATATAATTTTCTGTCACATATGCAATGCCACATCATTAATGAAATTAACAGCTTAGTTAGACCGAAGGATTTGATTGCACAAATCTAGAAAGTTAGGGGACCTAATTGCCCAAAATAGAAATTAGAAGACAAAATAGCACAAATCCAGAAAGTTAGAGGACTTGATTAACCTAAATAATAATTAGAGGATCAATTCGTACACACACTAAAACTTAAAGGATTAAATCTATACTAAATCTTTCTAACAAATGAAATCACAATCGATACATGTTTTCTCCACTATCTCAAAACATTGAAGTACCAAGTTCAAATCTTCACAGGCATCTTTCATTTATAGACTACACTGTCCCTTCCGACTATTTCCCACATGATGTGCATTAAAACGAGAGACTATGGACTATGAACAGAGTCCCTTAACTTGTACTTTCTTTCTTTTTGACCAAAATTTCTAGCGATATCGTGGGCACGGCATTTGTCTATTTGATCCTTTGTGTCAATTGAAGATGCTGCACAGAAACCATTCTAGACCAGTGTCAATAAATGAACTAACAACTTTCATACTAAATAAGAAGAGTCAGTAAATTTACAAACCATAAAGAAAAGTTTAACATAAGGATCACATTGCAAAAAATCGCCTCTTCTGATGGTTGCACTGATTTGCTTTTACTCTAATCTAAAGGCGGAATCCATCCAGTCAAAACTCCAAGTTTGAGGTGAAGATTTCAAGTGGATCACAATTTTTAAGGCAACTTGTAGCTATCATCTACAGGAAGAATTAAGCAGCTCAAAACTATAAGGGCTTTCAATGACATGGACTGCTAACGAATTTCGGGTCATTACCATGAAAACGTATGGAATACTATAAATGAATTTAGTATCTAAGTACCCAAGACCACAACTTCCAGGTGCATACAATCAATTACCAACAAATACTATAAGTTTATCATGACGCATTATAAACCTCATATATAGGCACATATTGTACATAAAAGGTACCTCTATATATAGGACATCAGAGACATTAGGTGGCTTCTTCTTTGGCCGAAGATCTTTAAGGTTGTAATCATGCTTTTCTTCTGGTTCATATCGAATACCCTCCATTCTTCTGTTATTTGAATGCTTCCAGTGAAGGGGGGTGCCTCTAGTATTTAATACTGCCAACAAGTACTGAGCAATGCGCTCTTCACCAACCACTGAGTCTTTGACAGACCCTGCAGGTACATTTAATACATAAGTTATATTATAAAGAAGATACAAGATGGACAGACACTAAGCTATATCTCCAGGCATGAGGGATGTGAAAAGAGGGCAAAACTGAAGCAGGAAACAGTGAACAACTCACGAATCAAGAAAATGCAAATTCCACCAACAAGGGTAAAATTTAACAAAATAGACAAGTGAAGCAATATATATATATATATGATATACTTCTTTTTAACAATCAAAAGAAAAATATGAAACAAGTACCAGATGGATCATACTTCTCCCTCGCTAAGCAATGTGGTCGTCTAGTTAAATCATATTGAGGCTGCCCTATGTAAGGCCAAAGACCAAAAGACAACTTCCAATGCCCCAAGCTCTGCTTAATAAAGTCATCATAGCATATTCTCGGATGAGATTCATCTATCTACCATTTCTATAACCCAAATGACAGTCAGGACTGGGTTACCTAATGATGAAACTGGGTTCAAGTAATTCAGCCATCTTCAATACTTAAAGAGGAATGCATGAAACATTCTAACATACACTAATTTCCCTACATTTATAAACTGGAAAATCTTAGAATCTCTTCTGGATAATGGTGAACTAATTTTCACAAAGCTCTGCCAGGTCACAATATCTAGAAGTTGATGGCTAATGTCCAATCCTTTTTTCCTAGTGTGCACTCCACTATGGCAGACTAAGTTGAATAGAAGTAGCAGAGAGATGCCCAAATCACAAGTTACAAGTTTAGTAGTTTAGAAAAGGACTGCCTGCAGCAAAATGAATTGAGCAGATGATCAAATTATAGAAGGTAGAGAGTGCAAAAACACAAACAGAAACAATAGCCAACCTGCAAGAGCTAGCTTCAATCCTGTCTCTATGTCTGGGATACTAGGAACTAGTACACCGGGAGTGTCAAGAACATAGATACTTGGATGATGAGCGATCTGTACATCACAGTCCAAAATCAGAAAAGATTAAAATATATACAACTATATTAGGTAAGAGAACATTGGATAAATTGGAAATTTTTATGATTAGGTCTATCTATAATGAGAAAAGAAGGATAGGAAAGGATGTTAACAGATGGCAAGAAAGTTCATCTGTGATCGTATTCAAGCACATATAAAAGCAAGAGTCTCTGAGGATTAATTATAAAGGTTTGCCGATGTCTTTTCACTGCATGTTAATACAAAAGCAGTCAATCAACAAAGCCAAGATCATGCATCTATTAATCTAGAGAGTTCAGAGTTCATGCACAAAATTGCAAAGTCAGACTGCTTGAGAGAATGCCGCCATAATTTTAATAACAGCAGAAGAAAATTTGACCTTGAAACCAGCAATATCTTGTGTAACACCGGGCAAGGGGCCCACTGTTGCTCTCTTGATCTTCTCCTGCACTAAGAAAAACTCAAAGCCACCATCATAAAGCAATATAAAATAAAGCAAAGTTACCAGGTAACATTACGATATATCCATGGTACTTGATTAAGCCTCAACCTCACTGTACTTAGTTGTTAAGAAAATTGTATTGCACCATCAAATTATCGGGTGTGGAGTATCTTTTTACACAGATGAGGTCAACTGCCAAAGAGGAGGTTTGTATCTCTTACCAATACACATTGCCAGGAAGAGGAAACTCTTACCAGGAAAACGAGAGGATGCAATTCGATGAATTGAATTAATTAGAGCTGATTTGCCCACATTAGGAACGCCAACCACCATGACTAGGAGAGTAGGTTCCCTTGAAATCACTTCCTTCAATTTAACCTCCACAAGATCCAGAAGCTATGGAAAAGAATTACAAATATCCACGGCGTCACATCTCCAAGAAGAGAAAAGGCACAATCGTGCAGTTACTGCATTGACGGAAGCAGCATTCCCTAACATTAAGACATATAATACAAAGTGTCTTGCAGCATTTACTAAGAGGGGTTAGCAAAATGCAGGTCAAAAGCAGCTAAGAGAAAAAGATGCCTAGCAACAACAGAAGCAAATCTTCATAGGTAAAATCCAGTCACGGCTTTCAAACCTCAAAGGCTAAAGCAAATTCGACACTGCCACATTGGACAAGAATGCGAAACTCCAGTAGTTGGTCTCAGCCTATGGCCAAGCAGATAGATTCTTGAAACCCAGGCGAAGGCTTTATGCAACAGAGTAAATCAACTGCCAAAGTCAATTCTTGCTTTCTTGACCAACATCTATCCTAGCTTTACGAAATTAAGAGGGCCCCCAAAACTTCTATGAGGACATCCCTTAATGTTCTTGACAAGCAGATGCACTGAATTAAAGGCGCCGGTATCAAAAAGCAAACGCATTTTGACGGACCTTCTTAACAGAGCTCTTGCTATGGGCATTTATGGGGAGGCAGTCCTGATTCCGAGAGTCGAAGTAGTGAGTCCATTTCTGCACGGCAAACACCAAGGGACGAGAACCCGAATGATCAGTTGCCACGAAAGGCATGATCGAGGGAATCGTTACGGAAGTGGGAAAAGCAGAGAAAAGCGAAAGTTGGGATTTTTTTTTACGTGCATGACGTTGGGGTTGGCCAAATCCTTCTTGTTCAGCGCGATCACCCGCCTCTTCTTGGAGACGTGAGGCTGCAAGTCCGCGTTCACCGACGACAGCGGAATCTGATCGAAGACAAGCGAGGCGAATCACCAATTCCATGCACAGAGTATCAGAATTCAAACCAAACAAAGAAAAAGAACAAGAAGAAGAAGAGAGAGGAGGAGAGAGGGGGAGAGAGAGTACGGACGCGGGAGTCGCGGACTTCGATGACGAGGTCGGAGACTTTGAGGCGGTCGCGGATGGCGCGGGTGGCGGAGGCCATGTGGCCGGGGAACCAGTTGATGGCGCCGCCGCTGCTGTTGAAGCCCATCTCCCCGAGCGCCTTCTTCACCGCCGCCTTCGCAGCACTGCTGCTGCTGCTGCTCCTCCCGATGGCCATCTCTCTCTCTCTCTCTCTCTTTCTCTCTCTCTCTCTCTCTCTCTCTCTGTGCCTCACTTTGCCGGACTTACACCTTCCTCAGCGGGAGCTGACGACGGCCATGGTCGCCGGTGCACTCGTTGAAGGAAAGCTAACCAGGCGACGAGGCTGCTTTAGGTCTGATGAATCGACCGAGTCCGGTCGGACCCAGAGTGAGCGAATTGGACCGGTTTTAGGCCGTTGATCTAAACCGCGGACTCTCTTGTAAATCTTAGTTAACGGCCTAACTAGTTCGATTGATGAAGTAGGGATAAAATGCATTAGAAATTCTAACACTTGCCATTAAATTACAATTGAATCTTAAAACATTTGAATAATGTAATTGAATCATAAAACATGTGAAATTCGTGCAATCAAGTCACTTTGTGAACTCAGTTTAATTTTACTAAAAAATGCCAATATGACTTTTTTTTATTATAATTTTCCTTTTCTTACATGGTGCCGACATGGCTAAAATTATGTCATTTTGGTCTAAATCTAATTTTTTTAGTACAAATTTTATTTAAGTTATGCTAAAATAAGAAAAATTTAAAAAAACAAAAACAAAAAAGGAAGAAGGAAAAATTAGGAGAGGGCCTACAGGTCCTTAGCGAGGCTCGCCAGTAGGGGTAAGCATGGTCCGGGTGGATGGCTTCCACCCTAGAATTGGAAATCGCCTACTAACAATTGATTCTAAGAAATTAGAACCAGAAACCACCCATTAATTTCATAGATTCACTTGAGAATTGGACCACCGATCCAATCCGATTTCTGAGTGGATCCGCGGAACCGATCTCATCAAGTATATTTATAACTGCAACTAGAGTCTCCACCATAACGCGATTCTCAAATCAAGCATGGAAAAAGAAATACGAATGCCTAAAAGTGCAACGATCAAATCTCGTGAGGTTAAGCATTGAACCAAGTAAATATTGAACTTGTTTTCTTCTACGAATGGGTGCTAAGCTGCCATTCAATCATTTTATAGAATATGTCAAGTGCATTTCAACCAAGGTATTTATATGCAGAATTAAAGGGTCGATTCTTCTCGAATTATCATAGTCATCAATAATACAAAATCATATCATCAAAACAACCTCAATCGTAATCAAAATTTTCACATAAACAAAACTATCGCTCTCGGTTTTTGGTAGAAGCCAATCAAAGCCAAGTGGGGTCTTCCTCTTCAAGAGGTCCAAGAATGAGAGAATTTCAAATTTTGGGGATTTAGAATTTTCATTTTTTTAATATTAAAAATTAATATAATCATATATCGTTAAAAATTGATATATTATGATAATACCAGTCCAATCCAAGTGGACTGGTGGGTGGTTTTGTTCATGGAACTGAGAACCGGACCAGTATCCATTGTTCCAATTTATTAGAACTAAGAATCGGATCGGTTCTCTTAGGAATCATCGATTCCGGGCTGATCAAGTACGGTTATGAGCGGTTTGAGCGATTCCTAATTCCTTTGCACACCCCTAATCACTAGCTCCTAATTGAGGCCCATCGATCCCCACCAACAATTCCTCCACCTTCACTGGCCCTTTCGGAGATGGTGGGGCAACGAAGGCAAGGGTTGCAAGCCCTCACCCGCTTTTTCCTTTTTTTGTATTTTCTTTTAAATTTTACTTATTTGAAATATTATTTTTAATAAATTTTTGTATTAACAAATCAAATTTTGATCAAAATGACATAATTTTAGTATTATGTTTTATGTTTAGTCACATCATTGCCACATAGAGGAAATAATGATGATGATAATAATAATAATAATAATAATAAAATAATGTTAACATTTTTTGTTTGTTAATTTGGATGGAACTAACAAAAAGACTTGATTACACTAATTTAATAAGTTTAAGACTTAAGTCTGTTTGATAACGCTTTATTATTCGGAACAATATATATATGTTTGGTAAATTTTTATTCCCAGGAGCAAAAATCCGTTTTTTTCTCAAGAATAAATTTGGAACATAATCAAGAAGTAGAAAAAAATAACTTCTTATTCCCAGGAACAATTTCAATAATTAAGCCTGCCTTTTCTTCTCTCTCTCTCTCTCTCTCTTCTTATTTTCTCCTTTTCTCTTCTTCTTCCTCCTAGCCAATCACCAACCATCGCTGACGAGCGGCAACTAACCACAAAGGAGGAGGAAGAAGAGAAGAAAAGGTAAAAGAAAAATATAATAAAAGTATTAAAAAATTAAAAGAAACAAAAAAATTTAAGGGTCCCACTAAATGCGTTTATTCCAGAATAGAAATTTTGACAATTACCAAACATTTCTAAATGCTTTAGAAACTTCGTGTAGGGAACAAAATCAGTTTAAATCATTTTTTGATCAAAATTGTTGTTGAGAATAAAATTATCACCAAATGCACCCTTAATTGCACTTTTTAAAATTTTTAAAACTTGATTGCGTTTTCATAACAAGTTTTAAAACTTCCAATGCACTTATCCCATTAAATTATTAATATCACATAAAAGCAATTGTCACTTTATTGAAATGGAATTTTTTAATGAGTAATGGTGGACGTTTGTAAAGTGAAATTAGAAAAATCTCCCAACTTCACTGTTGTTGATTCACAGAAAATAAATAATATGGTAAGTATTTTCCTAGAAACTATTACTTATATCACTTGAAATGATTAGTTGATAAAAAGATGTTTTTATTATTAATATCAATATAATCTAAATATTATTGTGAACAATGAAAATATTTTTCATTCATTCATTTTAGTACCAATACAATAGTATAATTGATCATTTTTAGGAAAATATTTTCCAATTCATTCATTTTTCGGGAAACAAAAAGAATGTAATGTACTACTTAGTTTTGTATTATGTACAAGAAAAGGGCAATATTCCAACTATGCTTTCCTCATTGGCAATATTGCCTACTTGATTGCGACTATCTCGCTAGTAAAAACATTGCTTTGGAATTGATGTGTTCGAACTCTCGTGGTCTATTTGGATTGACCTTTTGTGTTTTATTTTTAAAATTTTCACAAAATGCAAATGTTAACATGTAGATTCACACATAGTTATTTAAAAGAGTAAATGATACAAACGGTTCCTAGATATCAATTGAATGTGAAATGTGATTCATGAATTAATAATTTATTCAATATGATTCCGAACTTTATCTTAATGTACAATATAATCCAAAACTCATAATAAATCATTGATTTTTAGTACATGTTCAATGTAGTTCTTCAACTTTTAATCCATTATTGTCAACCACTAGGTGAAAGTTGTGAAGCCTCACTAGTTGAAAGCGAGGTCGACCAATGGCCGGCCCTCACAAGTCTTAGAAGAGAAACTAATAAAAAATAATAAAATTCAGAATTTTTTCAAAAATTATAAAATTTATCAGGGTTAATGTCAGTTCTGCCATGTAAGACAACTAATGTCCACATCACCTATTTATCAAAAAATGAACAAATTTAAAACTTAATTGGTAAAATTGAAATATTTAGAACTGAACTTTCTAGACAATTTTCCCTTTTATTTACATGTAGCATGCCGATAAGAGATATACAGCTCTGCTTCAAGAATGAGCCTCAATTACATTCATCTTCTGCTTTCTGATTTTCCATTTTTTTTAAACACATAACCGACGCCTTTTACCAGCTCCCAGTCCATAGACAATAACTCAAAACACATTATGACTCCAGAAACTTCAACACATTCAAATTGGAACGTAAATGAACAGTTATGGCCAAAACAAAAGAAAAATAAGAGAAAAATGATCAGATTGTTGATAGAGCTTTCCAGTCATTACCCTCAAAAAACAAAACAAAAAATGATAGAACTTAATTAGGGCGACTTTAAAGTCCATATCCCATCGTCGCTTACTTGCTCAAAGACCTTTGAATAAGACTCCCTCCCAGTTCTGAGGAAAAAGATGAAAATGACACTTTCGGAAGATGTTATAGAAACTCATAGTAGCTGGCTTTCATCTCAGGGAGTGTCACAATGAGTGAAACGCGCACGGAGACTCCAGCTGACCATTTCTTCGAAATTACAAGCTAACATACATCAGCTTCCGATCTGACATTTAAGATTAAAATCGACAGCTGTGATAACAATTAAGTAATCACTTCATAATGAACAGGCACCTCAAAAACTATTGAACCTCCATCCTAATACGTATCAACAGTTCCTCAGGACATAAGTTTTGTTCGTCATGGAATGAAGATATGCAAAGTCAAAAAAGCAACCTCTTCGGATTTGGTATTACACCATTTCTACTTTTCACTCTTGCTAGGCATATTGCAGACCAAGGAAGAGGGGCATATCATCACAGCAGTTTCCAGCATTTGAAACAACCATCAGCTTTGCTGCCCACTTGAGAATGTAAATACACCCCCATGTTGACTAACTTTTTCTTACAATGGTGGCGCTTATGTTAAAGACCCATCATGTACAATCAAAACTAGCCCACGCAAAAGCAAGCTGCCCATTAGAGGACAAGTAGGAACTGAGAGACCGCCACCTTGGATTCACAAGCTTCGGGCAACCTTCTCATAAATGTTGAGAAAACTCCTATTAGATTTTGAAGTTGACAAAACTTTCCTATGTCTATTCTTATTCTTATTTGAGAAATACTAGACTTCTGTGGAACTCTATCAAAGTCTATTTTACATCATAAGTCTGCCCCACTCTGATGAAGATCCAAACTGAATTCAAGTGAAGAACGAAGAAATAATCAGACTTGGGATTATTGATCTTTCATCAATGGTTCAATACAAACAAGATATATCTGGCTTTCAAATTGAAAATATCACTTACATTTTGAAAAATATTGATAAAATCAATTATGGATTGGTGAAATCAATTTCGAAGACAAGTTTTTTTGGAAATAATCTACTTATGAAAACCAAGATTCTGATTATATGGGTGACCAGGATCATCGGACTTTCATCTTAATCTTCAAACGGCTACAAGATCTCTTTGATTGATTCTGTCCAATGGGTTGATTGGAAAAATTTCTCTGGATAGTGCCAACAGTCATAAAGGCATGGCGGAGTATTTAAGGAGGTTTTCTGGGTCATTTGAAGAAGAGCATGAAGAATAGAATTCCAAAATCTGAAGCTTCTCAAATCACTTGTTCTTCATTGATAGTGCTCATATTCGTACACGAGAGAGAGAGAAACATAAAAGAAGTGACTTGGTGAGAGAAAAAAGCAACTCTTCACTAAGTAATCAGATTCATACTGTTGTAATTCTCTTTTGATTTATAGTGAAATCCAGCTAGAAGACTGTTAGTGTGGGAGAGTGGATGTAGGCTTGAATTAGGCCAAACCACTATAAATCTTGTATTAAATTTTCTCTTTCCTTAACTCCTTTAATTTATTTGTTGTGATAATTTTCTAAGTTTTGCTATTGTTTAAGTATCCTTTTTGAATCTAAATCTATTTAAGAAGTGTGGTGTCAATCGGACTTAGTTGAAGAAAACTCTTTTATTGCTTATGTTGATAAAAGCTATTTTTACACCTATTCACCCCTCTTGAGGTATTTATACTAGCCCTTTCAATTGGTATCAGAGCCTTGGTGCTTACTTTATTGAAGTGTTTTTACTTCTAAGTTAAAGATCTTCTATAGCTAGTATTTTGGCTCTAGGATTGGTTGAAGGACATAGCAACACTATACCACCCTATTTTGATGGAAATGAGTACAATGTATGGAAAAACAAAATAAAAGCATTCCTCAGATTCAGAGATCTCCTAGAATGGGATGTTGAAAAAAGAATCAATCCAATGGCTACATCATCTTCAGAAAAGGGAAATGAGTGATAGAAAAAGATGCTGATGAATCCGCACAAGCTGAAATTACCAAGAGACGGGTCTTGATGCAAAAGCCATTTATTCCTTATATTGTGCCTTGTCTCCCACTGAATACAATAGAATCTCCTCTTGTGAAATAGCAAAAGAAGTCTAGAGACAGGGTCTTGATGCAAAAGCCATTTATTCCTTATACTGTGCCTTGTCTTCCACTGAATACAATAGAATCTCCTCCTGTGAAATAGCAAAAGAAGTCTAGGATAGACTTCACGTCACTTATGAGGGGATTGACTGTGTGAATGGGACAAAAATAAATATTTTACTTGGACAATATGAGTCTTTTAGAATGAAGCCTGGAGAATTTATTTGTGATATGTTCAGTCGCTTTAAAGAAATTGTAAATGGCCTGGCATATCAAGGTCAACCAATTTCTGGACCAATGAAAGCCAACAAATTACAACGTGGACTTTTAAAAGGCTGGAATCATGTGAAGACTTCAATCAGAAAAACTCAAAGGATCATGCCTCTATTTGTTGACGAATTGATAGGCACGCTTCAATCGTATGAAGTGGAGCAAATCAATGACGGGGAAGATCCAAAAGGTAAGAAATCAATTGCATTAAAGTCTAATGTTGATTCTGATGATACCGATTCGAATGATGACATGGATGATGAGGAGCTAGCCCTCATAATAAAGAAATTCAGAAAACTGAATAGAAAATGAAGAAGGTTTAATTGGAAGAAGCAAAGCATGCAAAATTCCTAGAATAGACCAATGGAAGACGTTGAAACGAGCAAAGACGTAATATGTTTCGAGGGAGAAAAATGAGTACATCAGACCAAATTGTCCCTTGCTGAAAAAAAAGAAAGGGAAGTATGAGAAGTACAAAAAAGCTCTTAAAGCAAAAACCTTGAGTGACACCAAATGTGAGGAAAGCGAAGAGGAATTTGCAAACATATGTCTGATAGCTCACTTAGAGTTGGACTCAAAATCAAAATCAGACATAGATTCAGACTCTGACAAGGAAATCGAAGTAAGTCACTCAGAAATTCCTGTTAAAGTCTTTATGTATATAGATGAACTTTACCTCAATCTTAAATCCTCTCTTAAAAGGATTTCCGAAATGAAAAAGGAAAATTCTAAGCCCAGGCAATAGGAAGTCTCTTGGAAAGAAAAAATTGAAAATTTGAAAAGAGGTTTTGATGATTTGAAAAAAAATTCTGATTCTCTTTCAAGGGAAAATGTCTGTTTAAAAAGGGAGATTTCAGATATTTCCAAAAAGTTTTCCAAAGGATAAAAAAAATTAGAGAAAATTCTTATATCTCAAATACTCTATTTTAACAAATATGGTTTGGGTATGAATAATGAAACAAATCCTTTTATTGATTTTCCTAAAGTAAAAAAGAGACTTCAACAAAGACTTCCAAAGTTGTTTTACAAAAATCATTTTCAAAAAGTGTTTGTAAAACCTGTTGGCCGAAATGCTCTCAAATATTCTAAGTGTAACAGCTCAGAACATTTTGAGAATGAAAGTCCCAAAGTTTGGAGACCAGTTAAGAAGGATTGGGTAAAGACTATTTTTAACACTAACTCTCCTAGACCCAATAAAATCTGAGTACCAAAGAAAGTTTGAGTTATTCTTTTGATTGCAGGTCACTATTAAAAGAAAAATTAAATGGTACTTGGATAGTGGCTGTTCTAGGCATATGACAGGAGACTCAAGCAGTTTCGTTAAGCTTGAAAGACCAAAAGGAGAAAATGTTTCTTTTGGTGGGAACAGTAAAGGAAATATTATAGGATTTGGAACAGTGAAGATTGGAAGCCTAATTATCAACAACATTTCACTGTAAAAGGTTTAAACTACAATCTTCTAAGTATAAGTCAACTTTGTGATATAGGTTTTAGAATAAACTTTCAAGAAGGTATTTGTTCTGGAGTAAGTCAAGATTTATCTCAATCATTTACTGGGTGAAGGCATGGCAACATGTATCTTCTAGACGTAAATCCAAAAAATTCTCAGTGCCTTATTTTAATACAAGATGAAGCAAATTTCTGGCATCGAAAGCTTGGTCATATGAATGTGAAATAGATTGCTAAACTTTCTTCTAAATATCTGGTTCGAGGTCTTCCTAATATGGCTTATCAAAAGTCTGAATCATGTACTCCTTGTATCTTGGGAAAAACAGGTCAAAAGTTCCTTGAAACTAGTAAATCAAGTTTTTACCAATCGTGTTTTGCAGCTTTTTCACATGGATCTTTTTGGACCAACAAGAACGCAAAGTAGAGGTGGAAAAAAACACTGTCTTTTTGGCAAATAAGTCTGAAACTTTCTCTTATCTTTCAAAATTTGCCAAGAAAGTTCATAACGAGAAAGGTTATGTTATCTCATGCATAAAAACAGATCATGGAGGTGAGTTTGAAAATCAAGATTTTGCAAACTTCTGTGATGAATCTGGTTTTCAACATGTTTTCTCCTCTCCATATACTCTAGAACAGAACGGAGTTGTGGAAAGGAAAAACAAATCTTTACAGGAGATAGCCAGAACTCTATTGATAGAAAGCAAAATCCCTTCTCGATTTTGGGCAGAAGTAGTTTCTACTGCTTGTTATATAATCAACATGGTGTTTTTTAAGGCCTATCCTAGAGAAGACTCTATATGAAGTGTATAAAGAGAAGAAGCCTAACATCTCTTACTTTCATGTATTTGATTGTAAATGCTTTATCTTGAAGAATGCAAATGATCAATCTGGAAAATTTGAAGAAAGATCGGATGAAGGGATATTTCTTGGCTATTCAATGACAAGTAAAGCTTACAGGGTCTTTAATAAGAAGACTCAAACTGTAGAAGAATAAATGAACGTTAGATTTTAGGAAAATATTCAAAATCAACTAGATTAAGTTCAACTTGAAGAGTCTGAACCAATTCCAGACTCAATAAAGTCTAATTCCCCCAGAGAACTTCAATCTTCTGGAGAAAAGCACCAAGCAAAACTAGAAGAATCAAAGGAAACAGACGATAAGTTGATCTAAAAAGAAATCAACAAATCAAATAGCAACTGGAAGCAAAAATCAAGTCATCCCAAAAAACTCATCATTGGCAATTTATATGAAGGAATCCGCACCAGATCCAAGGAAAGAGAAGATTCCAGTGCAATAGCACTTATTTCAGAGATGGAACCAAAATGAGTAGAAGAAGCATTGTCTGACGAAAGCTGGATAAAAGCTATGCAGGAAGAATTCAGACAATTCAGCATTAATAATGTCTGGGCGCTAATTCCTAAACCCAAAGGCAAATCTGTGATTGGAACGAAGTGGGTATTCAGAAATAAGATGGATAAAAAAGGTAAAGTAACTAGAAACAAAGCAACACTTGTGGCAAAAGGTTACACACAAGAAGAAGGAATAAACTACAATGAGACTTATGCACTAGTAGCAAAGTTAGAAGCAATTAGAATGTTACTTGCATTTGTCTGTTTTCAAAAATTTTAGGTTATTCCATATGGACGTCAAAAGCACTTTCTTTAATGGATTTATACAAGAAGAGGTCTATGTGGAACAACCACCAGGATTTGAAGATCCTAGAAAACTAGAGTTTGTCTACAGACTAAAGAAGGCATTGTATGGTCTGAAGTAGGCACCTCAAGCTTGGTATGAAATGTTAAGTAAGTTTTTAATAAATAGTGGTTTTGAGAAAGGAAAAGTTGATACAATCTTGTTTATAAAAAGGGAAGAAAAAGATTTTCTACCTGTACAAATTTATATAGATGATATAATCTTTAGATCTTCTAACGAAAATCTATGCAAGAAATTTAAAAAATCTATGCAGTAAGAATTTGAAATGAGCATGATATGTGAATTGACCTTCTTTCTAGGTTTGCAAGTCAGATAATCAAAGAAAGGAGCATTCATTCATCAGGAGAAATATGCCAAAGATATTATCCAAAAGTTTGGAATGGAGGATTGCAAGAAAACATAAACTCCCATGCCAAGCTCATCAAAGCTTGATAAGGACAAAGGAGGAAAGAAAGTTGATCAAATGCTATACAGGAGCATGATTGGTTCTCTTCTTTATCTCACTACCTCTTGACCTGACATTCTATTTAGTGTGTGTATATGTGCTAGATTTCAATCTGATCCCAAAGAATCACATCTTAGTGCTGTTAAATGTATTATCAAATATATTGCGACTTATCCAAAGTTAGGTCTATGGTATCCAAAGGGAGGAGACTTTACTTTACTTGGTTATTCTGATGTTAATCTAGCTAGTTGTAGAGTCAACAAAAAAAGTACGTAGGTACATGTCAATTGTTGGGATAAATGCTAGTATCTTGGTTCTTAAGAAAGCAAAGTACTGTGGCACTCTCTATAGTAGAAGCAGAATATGTTGCTATTGGAAGTTGCTGCTCACAAATTCTGTGGATTAGACAACAATTAAGAGACTTTAGAATAGAAGAATTATGTATAGAAATTAGATGTGACGACACAAGTGCTATCAATCTTACCAAAAATCCAATTCTTCATTAAAAAAACAAAGCACATTGAGATTTGTCATCATTTCATAAGAGATCATGTATAGAATGGCGAGATTACTGTTCAATTTATTGATTCGAAGAACCAACTGGTGGATATTTTTACCAAACCGTTGAAGAAGAGCTTATTTGAGTCAATTCGTAGTAAGCTGAATATCATTCTTCCTTCAAACTAAAGTCTATGGTCGATCAGACTCAACAATTCAACATATGGAAGTTGCTTCAGTCTGAAAGTCTTCCTAATCCAAGTAGTTTATTTTAATTTTGGCTCGTAAGTACGAACATGTGTGGTTATCTCTAAATCATTGCTTGCCTTTTTTTATTTCTGGAAATTACATTTTTCCTGCTAATTTTTCGGAATTTATTAGTGGTAGTTACCTTTTAATTTTTTTTTTTGAAAAGGCTTTTCCTTATGACGATTCATTTGCCTTATTTCAGTTTCTTTAAATTCTCCAAATTATTTCTTACGAGCACAGTCTTTTTCCAACCCTAACTCTCAAACTCTCTTCTCTCTTGATTTCTCTCGCAAACTCTCTACAAATTTCTTTCTCTTTTCAATATGAGCATGTCGTCGAAGTCCTCCAAATCTGCCACAATGGCCCCGTTTGGTTCAGCTTTGGGAATGGGCTTTGGGACTCTAAAGTCCCTTGGCCAAATGCAAATGCGTTTGGTTCGTATTTTTGCGCGACTTTGGCAAGATGCAATTGCATCTCCAAAGGAGTCTAAAGGCCCTTAGCCCAATGGAGCTCTTGAGGTGCATTGGCAAGTTGCATCCTGGGAAGGCAAATCGCTTGGTTACTGTTCATCTTCTCCAACCTCTCCAAGCTGCTGATCGGAGGCCGAAGACCACCGGCGAAGGGATGGCGCGCGCCGGCGACCGCCGCCTGAGGGTCGCCCGACCCCGGCGACCGTCGCCGGACCTCAGGCGACGCCCGGATCTCGCGACCCAGGCGTCGGCCGCCTGGATCGCGCGACCCAGGCGCCCGCCTGAGGTCGGGCGACCCCAGGCGACGGTCGCCGGGGTCGGGCGACCGCAGACGACGGCCGCCTGAGGTCGCGCGACCCAGGCGACGGTCGCCTGGGTCGCGCGACCCAGGCGACGGTCGCCTGGGTCGCGTGCGGCCGTCGCCTGGTCACCTGGGTCGCGCGACCCAGGCGACGGTCGCTGGGTCGCGCGACCCCAGCGCGACGGCCGCCCGAGGTCGCGCGACCCAGCGACGGCCGCGAGGTCGCGCGACCCAGCGACGGCCGCGAGGTCGCGCGACCTCAGCGGCCCAGATCAGCCATCCGGCGCCGGCGTGACCCGGCGACCGTCGCCTGGGGTCGCGCGACCCAGGCGGCCAGATCCGGCCATCCGGCCGCCGGATCCGGCGGTCCGGTGGCCGGATCCGGCGGCCGGACTTCAAAAAGGAAATTAGAATTTTTTTTTGTTTTTTTAATTTAATAAAAGTCATTTGCAAATGCAAATTTTACCAAACGGTATTTTGGCCAAAGTTGTATTTCAAAGCAAATTTTACCAAACGATATTTGCATTTCGGAAAACCTCCTTCACCCAAAGGTATTTGCATTTTGGCAAATGTATTCCCCAAAAGCCGAACCAAACGGGCCCAATGTTGTTTCAAAGGAAATCTCCTCGCATTGCTAGTTGTGGCCCTCAGAATATGCCTGAATGACCAACTCACTTTGATCTAACTGGAGAAGGTTCTCCCCAAAGTTCTCCTCATCACTCTATAGACGAGGAAGTTACACAGGAGGTGACCCCTATTTCAGTAAAGAGGCTTGAGGTACTTTTCAAACACTACAAGTTTTTGAAATAGGGTGGAAGTCCTATGGACTTCATTACTAATTTTGAAAGAGAATGGCTAGAAACGAAACTCTGTTTTTAAGAACCATGGAAAGGTTAAGACTGGCACTGAAAGGAACATCAGAGAAGAAATTTTTGAACTTTCCTTCTGATCCTCGTTTTGGGTCAGAAAATCACCCCGAGAATAAAGATGACGATGAGAGAATCTTTAAAAATTTCCAACCAAAGATGGGTGTGGTAGTTGAGATAACTGGAGAAAGAACGAAACTGTTTTGTTCAAAAGAACATAAAAAGGTTTATGCCCAAATGTTGAACAGATGGGTCATAAACCCTCGAACAATTGATTTTGACTTTCTAGATACTATCAAGGTTAACTTGAGAGAGAAGTTAGCTAGACTTCAGATGGAGAAATTTTGTGTAGAAACGTCTGAAGCATATCCTGAATTAATGGCATATTTTTACTCGAATCTGTCTATTCTAGATTCGACTCATATACAGTTTACTATATGTGATAAAGTGTTTGATGTAGATGTGGATCTCCTGGCTAACATTTTAGGTGTAGAACGAAGTGGCTTTTTGCCCATAAATGTGTCCATTACACAAGCCACTAAGTTTCTCGTGAAAGACAGATTCCTGAGTGGGAGTATCAATTACTCTCGAATGCCTGCTTCAAATATCCTGCTGCATAAGATAGTGATAAATTGCATTAGACCCAAGGCTGCCTCTAAGATTGATGTTTCTAGATTTAAGGCAATGATAATGTGGGCAATGCAATGGAGTCTCTTTTTCACTCCCACATACTATCTTTTTGCACATGTACATAATAGTAATGAAGGAAAAAGGGCAACTGCCCTACTTTGCTTTAATAACAAGACTATTCAGGCACTTTCATATTCAGCCACCATCTCAACTTCGATCAAGGACTCTTGCTCCTATGGAAATTAGAATGAAAATGATTTCTAAGATGAGGCTGAAAGATCTTTCTAAAGCCTTGGATCTTCTAAAGAAGGTTTCATATAGCAAAATCAAGGAAGGATTTGTTGCTGCAAAGAAGCGCAAACGAAAGAGTGTTGTCCAGAATACATCAAAGAAGAAGAAATCTATCCTTCTGTAGGATGAAGAGGAGGAGGATGATGATTTGACAATCTCTGCCATTTTTTTGTGTAATCTTCAAGGTTTTGCTGATTCTAAAGAGGAAGAAGAAGAAGAGGGTGAAAAGGAATAGGAAGAAGAAAGTGACGCTGAAGAGTCTGAAGAGAAGGAAGATGAGGATGAAGACTTAGAAAGAGATGCTGGTGTGATCCCAGAACTGGAGGAGACTGAGGAAACTAGGGACATTGCTGCACCTGATGTTGAGGAGATTGAACAAGAATAAAGATCTCGTGCTGGAAAGGAGAAGATGCAAGAAAGAGAAGTTTCATCACAACCTAAAGGCACCAAAACAGGGGGAGAATGTGAGAAAACTCCATTAGTTGCACTTACTGCTAGTGATGGTATCAGTAGATTTCCTACAGATGCTGAAGATGTATTCACATCGCATTTCCTTGAAGTTCCTGTTGAAGGCCTTGAAGAGGAAACTCTAAGTCAGAGGAAGGAACAAACTGCACATGTTCAAGTTGACGTTCCTTTACTTCTGAATTCTCCACAAATTCATTTTGCCGAAGCTAGTGCCCAAACCGAACATGAAGCAAACTATCCAAGGATAGTAGAACTCCTACTAGAGATAAAGGCACAACAATATGCGATGGAGTTTGAGTTTCAAAAGTTGCATGCTGCTTTAGGATCTACCTTAGAATTTCTTACAGGCAAGGTACAGTCTCTTAACACTTAGGTCCAAATGTCGAATCAATAGGCTTCGCAGATTGTAGTGAAAGTGGAGACTGTCTATCATCAATGCCTACATAAGCTTGAGGAGACCATGCAGTCATTGGAGGACTTTCGACTAGTTCGTATTCCAAAACAACCCTGATCATCTTCTCAATCACTCTTTTTATTCTTAACTAACTTTATTTTTTTGCTGATGACAAAAAAGGGGGAGAGAGAGCAAATTTAAAGTTTTTAAAGTTCTTGATATTTTTTGGTTTGAACTTTTGAACTTATGTTTGAACTCTAATTGGCATTGTGGTTGCAGAACTGTTAAGACTAATGTGTTTTGTGGTTGCAGATTCTATCTTATTCGGTTTTATAATGATCTATTCTTGTTATAGACTATCATGTACTGCTAAAGTATTGTTTTGTAGGATATAATGTTTAAATCTGCATGAAAGTTTTGTCACCATAAAAAATGGAGAGATTGTTGAGAATACTCTTATTAGATTTTGAAGTTGACAAAACTTTCCTATGTCTATTCTTATTCTTATTCTGAGAAATACTAGACTTTTGTGAAGCTCTATTAAAGTCTATTTTACATCAGAAGTCTACCCCACTTTGACGAAGATCCAAACTGAATTCACGTGAAGAACAGAGAAATAATCATACTCAGGATTATTGATCTTTCAACAAGGGTTCAGTACGAACAAGATATATCTAGCTTTTTGGTTGAAAATCTCACTTACCTTTTGAAAAATATTTATAAAATCAATCATGGATTGGTGAAATCAATTTCGATAAAGATCACGTGGCCATTTCCTTTTCAAATTGTTGGCAAGAAAATTGGCGATCTGCAGATGCAAAGAAAAGCATCAAGTGAGCATCCAAAAAAAAGGAGCATAAATGTTGACTTTTAGTTGATTTTTTCCATCAAACAAACACAACCTATGAAGATATCCCAAAGTGGCTAGGAATTTACAATAGTCTGCTTTGGAGCACACAAAAAACTTAACTGTTCAAAAATCCAAATGCCCACTTGCCTAGGCTTTTAGAGCACGGAGTGATCCATCGGAATCAGGCACATCCATACAACTAAGAGCAACCTTTAGAATGTCAGGAACACGGGCTTGGACACATAGAGATAAGTTCTGCAATACATCTGTCGTAACATCTGGTCTTCGTGGATCCAATGGAAGAAGTGGAAGTTTGGCAACCTCCCTCAAAGCATCAAGATAATGACCTGCTCACGCCAATTTGTATATCGACAATATCGCCTCAAGCTGTCTTAACACTGTTTGTTGCTCCATAACACACTCTCTCTCCTGAGGACTGCAGGAATTATGCAACTGAGAAGTAAATGTCTAACCATGGAACAAAAAATTGGCGACAATTAACTTAATAAATGATTAAAATAGTTGAAAAGCCCCAAGGCCTCTCACACTTTTGTGTCCACAATAAGAAAACGAATAAGTTATTTCTTGTCACAAAACACAACCTCAGTGCCCTAATTGAAGCAAGCGATTTGAATTATGCAATTATATGGCAGCGGGTAAGAAAATATTTAGAATAGGAGAAATATAAATGATGGACCAATTTTCCAGTTTCATCATGATGCAGCAATAAATGATCCAGCGTGACAGAAGCTTTAAAAAGAATGAAAATAGTCTGCCCAAAAAGAAACTGCTACTTAGAAGACAGACAGCAGCTACCAAGGGATTACCTGATTTCAGGACTATATTTGTAGGTCTCCAAAATCTCATTTCCAGAATGAACCAAGCCAGCTGTCTGGCTCTCACCATCCAACCGTCCACGTGAAAGAGCACATAAAGAGTCTGAAAGGCATTTATTAATGGTGTCCAGGGCCATTGAGAACGCCCCAATTCTCTTCAGAATCTCTATTGACTGATTTAATTAAAGGAAATCATAAGTAAAGGAAAGAATAAGCAAAGAAAAGGGTATTAAGACCACACTAGATTTGATACTGTCCCAAGATGAAATATCCATTAAAATTCTAGATTTAGCAATGCGGGATGATATAAATGGAACGGTATTGATTATGAATATTTAGATGTCAATGAAAAGCTGCACATAAAGAGTAAACTAAAGTAGTTAGGGAAACCGAGCAAGCAATAGTAAATAGGAAAATGAACTATGGCTAATTTATTCACACAAACAAAATGATCCCTCCTCTCTCTCTCTCTCTCTCTCTCTCTCTCTCTCGCTCTCTCTCTCTCTCTCTAGCTTCTCCATACATATATTTCTCAATAAACTATATCACAACACATTTACTTTTGTTATTGGGTAGCCAATGACTCTTCCTCCCTCCCTCTATCACAACACATTTACTTCTGTTATTGGGTAGCGGCAGAAAAACAGCCCAAGTGCCATAATTTGGCACAGGAGGACACTTAAGTGCCATAACTTCGAAAAGGTACACTTAAGTGCTAGTTTCGAAGTTAAATGGAACACTTAGGTGCCACTCTAGCGAAAATCCGACCAAATGGCTAACGTGGCAATTTTCTAGCGAGCTTGGTCCAAAACAGCGTCATTCTACATGTTGGCGTGGCGAGAAAATGCAAAAAATGACGCTGTTTCATGTCTCGATGTGAAAATAATAATATAAAAATTAATTAAATTATATTTAAACTTAATTTTATATAAGATATTCTAAAAATTTTTAAACTAAAAATTATTATTTTTTTTTTTTAAAAGGGGAGGCCGAAGGGGTGACGAGGGCGAGCCCACGCCGCCACCGCCTCCTCGTCGTTGCCGGGAAGGGCCAGCGATGGTGGTGGTTGGCGGCGAGGGCCGGCGACCCCGGCCGACCCTCCCCCCTCTGTCACCGGCCTTTCCCGGTGATGGCGGGGAGGCGACGAGGGCTTGCAACCCTCGCTGGATCTAGGCGAGGGCTTGTGACCCTCGCCGTCGATTGGCTGGGGGCCGACAACCCTGGCCAACCCTCCCCCCTTTGTCGCCGACCCTTCCTGGCGACGGTGGGGAGGTGGCGGTGGTGAGGGCTCAGCCTTCAGCCGCCCCCTTCAGCCTCCCCATTTTTTTTTTAATTTTTAGTTTTTTAATTTTTAGAATAATTTAAATAAAATTAATTTTAAATTTAATTTAATTAATTTTTATATTATTATTTACACATCGACACAAAACAGCGTTATTTTTGCATTTTCTCACCACGTCATTGTGCAAAATGACGTCGTTTTGGACCAAACTCTCCTAAAAATTATCACGTCAGCCATTTGGCCGGATTTTCGCCGAAGTGGCTCCTAAGTGTTCCATCTAACTTCGAAACTGGCACTTAAGTGTACCTTTTTGAAGTTATGGCACTTAAGGGCGCGTTTGGCTGCACCCTATTTCTGTTCCCAGGAACAAAAATTTCTGTTTTTTTGTTCACAGGAACAAAAGGAACAAACGCGTTTGTGTGCGTTTACGTTCCTTTTTTGTTCTTTTGTTCCCGGGAACAAAAAAAAACGAAACAAGAAACAAAAAAAAACTTGTTTCTTGTTTCGGAACACAAATCGAAACACTTTTTTTTTCTTTTTTCTTTTATTTTCTTGTTCTTCTTTCACGGCGAGGCCGGTCGCCGGCCTCGGCCACGGCCGGCGACCGGCCGACGAGGGCCGGCGGCCTCGCCCAGCCACGGCGAGGCTCGCCGGCCCGGCGAGGCCGACGCTCGCCGTCCCCGGCGAGGCCGAGGCTCGCCGTAGGCGGGCGAGGGTCGGCCTCGCCATGGCTGGGCGAGCTCGAGCTCGCCCGGCCATGGCGAGGCCGACCTCGCGCCGGCCCGGGCGAGCTCGATCTCGCCCGGATCCGGCGAGGCCGAGCTCGCCCGGCGGCCGGCGAGCCTCGGCCTCGCGCCGGGCGGTGGCCGGCGAGGCCGCGCCTCGCCCGCCCGGGCAGGCGAGCTCGGCCCTCGCCGGCCGGTCGCCGGCCAAGGCCTTGGCCGCGACCGGCCAAAAGAAAAAAAATGAAAAAGAAAAAGAAAAAAAGGAAAAATAAGAAAAAATAGAAAAAATAAAAGAAATAAAAAAATTATCCAAATTTACCAAACATGTTTCTGTTTATTTTTGTTCCGGAACAAGTTTACCAAACACGCTTTTTTGTTCAGAAATTGTTCCCGGGAAAAAACACTTTTTCTATTTCGTTTCCGGAACAATTTTTAAACGAAACGTTACCAAACGCGCCTAAGTGTCTCCCCGTGCCATGTTATGGCACTCCAGGTGTCCTAAACTCTTGGGTAGCGAATGAAAAACACAATGATCAGCAGAACATGCATCACCTCAAAAAGGAGAATTTATGAACCAAATATAGTCAATCAAAGTGCTTTGGCTCTCAAAGGTTCATTGAAAACTTATTTCACTTGTGACTCCGTAAAAGCAATAGGAGAAAGGGCAAATTCCATCAGCAATCACTGAACTTGAGGGGATTATGCTATCAATTCACTGAACTTTAGTTTTGATCATCTCATGTCGAAAACTTTTATTTCTTTACAATTTATGCACTTTGACCAAATTCCAGTCAATTTTCAAGCAAAGCACCGATGTGGTATACACATGGCCACATGGCCAACATGTCGGCAATTGGCTGGCAAATTGACCAAATTCTAGTCATAGCTGTATCAATTGCCACTAAATGAAAGTAATTGGGCAATTGAAGTCAAAGTTCAGTCATATGATTAGAACACCACAGTCCAATACTTTTACAAAAGGAGGAAAACAGGGAGAAAGACCATACTTTGTCATATATCCCAACTTCCAAGCACTGCCGAGCAGCTTCAAACGGAAATTGTTGTCTTGTTTTTACGTCCGGTATAAACCTTGTCAATTCACCTTCTTCCCCTGAACCTCTTGAACCCAGTAAAAAGCAAATTCCACCATCTCGTAATAACAGCTCCATGAGGAGTTGTTTCAGCATCAAACTTCTCTATCTCTACTGATCTGCATTTGCCCTTCTAGTCCAAGATAGTCATCCACCACCCACTGCGGCATCAGCCTGTGCATAATATTCCAATGCCATTGAAAGATCTCCAAGATAGATCCATGCTCTTGAATCATGCTAGATGCTTCTGCATAAGCATCCGTTACACCAAACTTTGATCCTACCCCTGTACCTTCCATAAGGACGCCATGGTAGCTATGTGAGTGGCATCAATGTTGTACCCTTCATTGCCCGCTTCTTTAGACAAATAGAGGATAGCTAGGAGGAACTGGATGCTTAGGAGCAGAATATATGGGTATACAAGAGGGTCCTTCCCATTTTTGGTATAGTATGATGCTGCAAACTTATTTAGGTAAGCTTGCAAATCCTCTAAACTATAGGGGACTGAACTCTCACTTAGAATAGCAGATTAACCTTCGAGAGGGGACTCCCTGATGGTTGACAATTTAAACCACAAGAAATCCTCTATGGTGGTAAAAAGTGCTGATTGATCTCTTAGCAGCCTTTCGACAAGCCTTCCGGAACCAGATAGTTTCTTTGGTGGAATGATTGAATTACAATCTACTCAACATTAGTCAATTGCGTGACACTAGATTCAAAATTAATTTTCAAGAAGGCATTTGTTCGGGATCTAGTAAACATTTGTCTCATTCTTTGACTAGACGAAGACATGGAAATATTTATCTTCTGGATATAAAACTAGAAAGTTCTCAATGTCTAATATCCATTCAAGATGAAGCAAAGCTTTGGCATAGAAAGCTTGACCATGTTAACATGAAGCAAATTACCAAGATTTCCTCTAAGAAGCTTGTTCGTGGACTTCCCAACCCGACTTACCAAAAGTCTAACTTTTGCACACCATGTGTTTTGGAAAAATAGGTTAGAAGTTCTTTCAAACCTATAAACAAAGTTGCTACTAATAGAGTTTTGCAGCTTCTGCATTTGGATCTCTTTTGACCAACCAAAACTCAAAGCATAGGTGGAAAGAGATACTATCTAGTAATCATGGATGACTACTCTTGCTTCACATGGGTATATTTCTTAGCAAGTAAGTCTGAAGCATTCTCTTACTTTTCAAAATTTGCTAAGAAGGTTCAGAATGAGAAATGCTATGCTATTTTAAGCATATGGATAGACCATAGATGTGAGGTTGAAAATCAAGACTTTGCTAAATTCTCTGGTTTCCAACATGTTTTCTCTTCTCCTTATATTCTAGAGCAAAATGGGGTTGTGGAAAGAAAGAATAGATTTTTGAAAGAGATGGTAAGAACCCTTTTAATTGAAAGTAATATTTACAGCTTGTTAAATTATTAACAGAGTGTTTTTAAGGCCTATTCTAGAAAAAAAAAAAAAAAACTCCTTATGAGGTGTTTAAAGGAAAAAAGCCAAATGTTTTTTTTTTTTTATTTTCATGTGTTTGGTTGTAGGTGTTTTGTATTGAAAAATGCAAATGATCGAACTGGTAAGTTTGAAGAAAAATCAAATGAATGAATTTTCTTTGGCTACTCAACTTCAAGCAAAGCCTACAGTCTTTAACAAGAAGACTCAGTCTATGGAAGAATCGATGAACATGAAGTTTCAAGAATTTATGCAGAATCAACTAGTTTAGACTCATTTTGAAGAAGCTGAACATACTCCAAATCCTACAAAGTCTACTTCCCCTGAAGTGGTTCAAACTTTTGAAGATAAACAACAAGAAGAACCAGAAGTTTCAACAGAAACAAAGGATTAGCAGACTTCAAGATCAACCAGCAACTGGAAGCATAAGTCTAGTCATCCTAAGGAACTCATCATTAGCAACATTGATGAAAGAATTCACACCAGATGCAAAAGGCGAGAAGAGTCTAGTGTTTTAGCACTTGTTTCTGAAATTGAACCCAAAAGTGTATACGAAGCCTTGGTTGATGAAAGGTGGATTGAAGCCATGTAAGAAGAGTTCAGATAGTTTAGCATCAACAATGTTTGGGAACTAATTCCTAAACCCAAAGGTAAGTCTATTATGGGAACTAAATGGGTTTTTAGGAACAATATTAACAAGAAAGGAAAAGTGATCAGAAACAAAGCAAGACTCATGACCAAAGGATATGCGCAAGAAGAAGGGATAGACTATGATGAGACCTATGCACCAGTTGTAAAGTTAGAAGCAGTTAGATTATTACTTACTTTTGCTTGCTACAAAGATTTCGGGTTATTTCAAATAGATGTAAAAAGTGCATTCCTAAACAGATTCATTCAAGAAGAATTTATATGGAACAACCTCCTGGATTTGAAGATCCAAGAAAGCCAGACTCGGTCTTCGAGACTGAAAAATGCTCTTTATGGATTAAAGCAAGCACCTCGGGCTTGGTATGACAAGTTAAGTAAATTCCTAACTCAAAATAGTTTTGTTAAAGGAAATATATATACTACTTTATTTATTAAAAGAAAATGTAAAAATTTTCTACTTGTTCAAATTCATGTCGATGATATTATTTTCGGATCACCTAATGAAAATCTATGCAAGAAGTTTTCTAAGTCTATGCAAGATGAATTCAAAATGAGCATGATGGGTGAGTTGACCTTCTTTCTCGGATTACAAGTCAAACAATTGAAGAAATGAATTTTCATTAACCAAGAAAAATATGCAAAAGATCTCATCAAGAAGTTCAGTTTAGAAAAATTGCAAAAAGACTGAGATACCTATGTCAAGTTCTTCAAAGCTGGATAAAGATGAAGGATGAAAGAAAGTTGACCAGAAGCTTTAGATGAGTATTATTGGTTCACTTCTTTATCTTACTGTTTCTAAACCTGATATTTTGTTTGGTTCACTTCTTTATCTTACTATTTCTAAACTTGATATTTTGTTTAGTGTTTGCATTTGTGCTAGATTCCAATCGGATCCCAAAGAATCTCATCTAAGTGCTGCAAAACGCATAATCAAATACATTGCAACTACCTTAAAGCTAGGTCTGTGATATCCCAAAGAAGAAGACTTCACTCTCCTTGGATATTCAAATGCAGATTTAGCAGAGTGCAGAGTTGATAGAAAGAGTACTTTTGGTACTTGTCAACTGCTAAGCAACAAGCTGATTTCATGGTTCTCAAGAAAGAAGAGTACATTAGCTCTCTCTATAGCTGAAGTAGAATATGTGGCTCTTGGGAGTTGCTGTTCTCAAATACTTTGGATAAGGCAACAGTTAAGAGACTTTAGAATTGAAGAATCTTGCATCGAGATCAAATGCGACAACACCAGTGCCATCAATCTTACAAAGAATCAAATTCTTTATTCAAGAGCAACGCACATAGAAATTAGACATCATTTCATTAGAGATCATGTTCAGAATGAAGAAGTTAAAATTCAGTTCATTGACTCGAAGAATCAATTGGCAAACATATTTACAAAGCCACTGGAGAAAAGAGTATTTGAGTATATTCATACCGGACTGAATATTACATCTTCTTTTGGTTAAAGTCTGAAGATGGTCGACTCAGAGCGACTAGAAATTACGATTGTAAGTTAATTTTTTTTTAATACAAGTAATTTTATTTGCAGTTGAAGCTTTTGAAAAGGTACTTTTACTTTTAATCGCTATGTGTTTATTGTATTTTTTGAGATTGTCTTTTCCGAGTTTTTGAATTTATGGCAGTTTTCATTTTCAAAAAGGTAGTTTTATTTTTTCCTTTGTGACGATTCGTTTACCCCATTTCATTTTCTTTATATACTGTCGAGATTCTTCTTCTTCGTTTTCACTCACAAACCCTAGAATATAGAACTCCACTTTCTTACTATTTTACTCTAGTTTAATCCAAAAAGATTTCACCTTTTTCCACGATCGAGTTCGAGGAATCTCCCAAAGAAAGTGACAATGCCTTCACAGAGAAAGTCTTCTAGAATCGCGAGCAGGGGACCACAGCGTATGCATGAGGGTCCTACACACTTTGATCTAACCAAGGAAGAAGACTCTCCTCAGCAGCAGTGGCAAAATCAACAACAACATTCTCAACACCGTCACTCCACATAGCAAGAGACTCAAAATCCTACACCGCAACATGCTGAAGAAGAGATTATTATAGATGCTGAACCTGTAAGAACTCTGAAGCCTGAATTTCTTTTCAAACTCTATACTAAGCTGAAGGAAGGTGGTACTGCTATGACCTTCATTGATGAGTTTTTGAGTGAGAAAGGGTATAGAAATGAGACACATTTTTTGAAAACAATAGAAAGTATGGGGATTGCGCCTGCTGGTTTGGTTGCGAGAACTTTCAAAAATTTTCCAAGTGATCCATGGTTTGGATCCTTTAATCAACCTGAAGGGAAAGATGACGATGAAAGGATGTTTACAAACCTTCAACCCAAGATGGGCGTTACTGCACATTTTCGTGGAGAAAGGATGGATCTTTTTCGTTCTAAGGATCATAAGAGGACTTATTCAAAACTGCTGAAAGCGAGGGGTGATGAACCCTAGGAGCGTGGATTTCGATTTTCTTGATTCGTTGAAAGTGAAACTTAGGGAGAAGTTTGCACTCCTTCAACTCGAACACTTTTGCTCCAAAACGACAGTTACCTACCCAGAACTCACTGCTTACTTCTATTCAAATCTATCTTTTCTAGATGCAAATAGATTTTCGTTTACTGTTAGGGACAATGAATTTGTGGTTGATGTGGACACTCTGGTTGATGTGATTGGGGTGGAAAGAGGGTGTTTCCAACCAATTAGTGTATCGGTTGCTCATGCTACTTTGGAACTGGTTTGGGACAAAATTGCTAAAGGCAAGATTTCTTATTCTAGAATGACTACCTCAAATATCTTACTCCACAAGATCGTGATCAACTGCATCAGACCCAAATCAACATCAAAGACTAATGTCTCTCATTCGGAAGTGAAGTTGATGTATGCCATCAACATTAGTTACAAGTTCTCTTTACCTCACACCATCATGATGCACATGTATAGGACAGTGGTGAAGGACAAGGGACAACTTCCTTATTCAACTCTTATCACTCAACTCTTCAGACACTTCAAGATTCAACTTCCAAACATTCTTTGTGATAGAACCATTGCTCCAATGGTGAATGGACTGAAAACGGTTCCAAAGATGCGTATGAAGGAGCTTAACAAGGTTTTGGAGAGCTTTAAGGAGAAGTCCCCTGTGAAGGCGAAATAAGACTCTGCTGCAGCAAAAAGAAAAGGCAAAGAGCGCATGACCGCACCAATCAAGAAAAGGAGAGCACTCATCTTGCAAGACGAAGAAGATGAGGACCATATCACTCTCTCCACCTTTGCTTTAAGAAATTTACAGAGTTAAGTCAGCTTTCAAAAGACAGAGGATTGAGAGCATCGAGAAAGAGAAGAGACAGAACAGAGAGACCAAGGAAGAGAAAAGGCTGGAAGAACAGAGGAAGGAGAGGGAAGAAAGGAACAATAACAAGAAGAGGGTCAAGATGATTCTCTTGAGCCCACTTTTGCTGAGGTCTCAAAAGAGACAGGAGGAGGAACTGTAGGAGAAGGAAGGGAACAACATCACCTTGGTGCTAAAGGAGACCAAGAACATGAAGAATACTTTTCTCCTCCCGGAGGCATAGAAACAGGGGGAGTTGCTGATAAACGAGGTATTTCTTCACATATCTTCCATAGTGATGATGTTAGTAGATCTCCCACAAACTTAGAGGATGTGTATGCCTCTCGATATCCTGAAGCAGACCTTGAGGCATCCTCTCCAAGTCCTGGTGATCGAACAACTGATGTTCCCTCACATCTCAAAACTCTTGGAATTGATTCTGCTGGACCCAATGCTACATCATAACCAACGGCAGACTTTCGAAGGCTGCTAGATCTTATTTTGGATTTAAAGGGTCAGCAATATGGTTTTGAGTTGGAGATGAAAAGCATGATGACAGTTTTCAAGTCAACTTCAGACTCTTTGCAAGAGCAGCTACAAGCCTTGAAGACTCAAGTGCAGGATAATGCAAAGGGTAAGGATATTCATGAGGTGAAGGAGACTCTGAAGAACCTGGAGGATACTATCAAATCTACGGGGATTTCCAGATCGTTCGCATCCCCAAGTAGCCCTGATTTTACCAATCTCTTTTTCAAATTTTTCTCCACTTTTTGTTGTTGACAAAAAGGGGGAGAGTTATGTAGATTTTGGCTTGATACTTTTGATGACATTTTGTTTGGTTTGTTTAGAACTTTTGACCTTGGACCGGTTTACTTTTGGACTGTGGATTGTTGTTAGTTTGTGAATCTTTTTTATGCTTGTAGTATTTAACTTCGTGATATAGATTGTGGCTGGATATGATATTTAGTTTACAGGTCTAACATGTTTTCTTTATGGTTGCAGAATCAAAGTTATCCAGGTCTTAATCAGCTTATTTTTTTTATATCACATTTTGTTTAAGTACTGTTTTGCGGGTCAAAATTTTTTAAATATGCAGGAAAGTTTTGTCACCATAAAAAAGGAGGAGATTGTTAGAGAAAACTCATTTATTGTTTTGAAGCTAACAAAACCTTTCTGAAAGTCTAATCTGAAGACTTACAGACTCAATTGTTATAGTTTGAAGAACTCCAGACTATATTGTCAAAGTCTGAAGACCGTTAGACTTTAACTATAAAGTCTGCCCTCATTGACAGTTTCCAGACCGAAGAATGAAGACTTATCTAGATGAAGGATTATGTTCAAAGATTCAATTCGTATGGTTTGTGAAAGATCTTATGGCTGGATATAGCACCTAATGATCAATTATTCTTATTGAAATTAATTCGGATAAGCAGATCTCTCGGAAGGCGAAGTATACTTGGAAGGTTCTACTTATGGAAACCAAGCTCCTAATTGTATGGGCAAGTAGGATTGATGGGCTATCATCACATTCCTTAAACGACTCGAGATCTCCTTAATTGATTATGTCCAATGGGTAAATTGGAAGAATTCCTTTTGAAAGTGCCAACGGTTGTAAAGGCATGGAGGAGTATTTAAGGATGACTCTTCGGTTGTTCGATAGAGGTGTGTGTGAAAGAAAAATTTCAAAATCTGAAGCTTCCTAGTTCTTTGCTATTTCAATTGTTGAGCTTTACTTGTACTCAAAAGAGAGAGCAAACACTTGTGAGACTTTGAAGAAGTGTAGTAGAGTCTCTACACTATAAAGTCAAGGACGTGAGATTGTAAAATCTCTTTTGATCCATTGTGAAATCCAGCCAATAGGCTGTCAGCGCAGGAGAGTGGATATATGCTTGATCTAAGCTGAACCACTATTAACATTGTGTTGCTATTCTCTTTTCCTAAACTCCTTATTTCAATTCATAGCTTTATATAACTATTTAAAGCTGATTGTGTTCTTAGTTTATTATCTTCTAACAACAATTTTAAGTCTAGTGAAATTTTATTTTAAACACCTATTCACCCCCCTCTAGGTGTTGGTACTAGCCCTCTCATCGGGAACTCGACGTGACACACTCGAAAGAAGAACAAACAAGATTCGAACCAAGACCTACCATGGCTTTAGCTTGGGAAGAAGGATGACATCGATAGGTTGTCGGCCAAGTTTCGAGTGTGTCTGTTGCTGGAGGACACTCGCTCGATTTCTCACCATAGACCTTTTTTCCTCTCTTTTCTCTCTCTCTGTTTTTTTTCCTTCTATCCTGAACCTCTTTAAACTCCTCGGTAAGCATCCAGAGGCCTCCTTTTATAGGCTCTTGACTTGCGGAAGAGTCTAATCGGTGGAGACCCTTCACCCTTCAGTCTCTCGCGCATTGGCCAGTCATTAGACTACCACGGCAATCCCTTCTCCTCCTCTGTGCTCTAGCATTGACCAATGCTTTGCTATGTAATTTAATGGATTTTTTTTAGAGGCTAAAAATTAATCCATAATTTTCTATATAACTCAACTTTAAGTCGACAACCAAAATTTGGTGTCGACTGCCAAAATTAGAGCAATGAAAAAGACTATTGTCATTGGAAGAACAATATGAAAAGAGGGATTGGATAAACTTGTTGGAGAAAATTCCTTTAATGTTTTGAAGTTGACAAAACTTTTCTAAAGTTTATTCTAACGAATTCCAGAATTTAGTGTCAAAGTCTGAATTCTGTCAGACTTTAGGTTCAAAGTCTGCCCACATTGACAAATTACAAACTGAATGCTATTGGAGAATGAAGACTTATCCAGACGCAGAATTATCTTTATTTTTTCAAGAATTTGATTCGTATGACTTAGGGATGGCTTTCTAGTTAGATATAGCACCTACATGATTGACTATCTTTATTGGAATCAATTTCGATATTCAAATCTCTTGGAAAGCTAGTAAACTTGGAAAGTATCTACTTATGGAAACCAAAATCCCGATTGTATGGGCGAACAGGATTAATGGGCTTTCATCACAATCATCAAATGACTTGAGATCTCCTTGATTGATTCTATCCAATGGGTAGATTGGAAGAATTCCTTTGGAAAGTGCTAACGGTCGAGATGACATGAATGAGTATTTAAAGGAAATGTCTTTAGTCATTCGATGTGTGTGTGAAAGAAAAATTTCAAAGTCCGAAGCCCTCTAGTTCCTTGTTATTTCTTTCATTGAGCTCAAATTTGTACTCAAAAGAGAGAAAAACTTATAGTGTAACTTTGTGAGAGAGAAGCAGACTCTTCACTGTGAAGTTGAGATCACAAAGCTGTAAAATCTCTTTTGTTTCTTAGTGGAATCCAGCCAGTGGACTGTCAGCGTGGGAGAGTGGACATAAGCTTGATCTAAGCCGAATCACTATAAACCTTGTGTTCTTATTCTTTTCCTTGAACTCCTTTATTTTGTTGCTAGAGTTAGAACTTGTTTATAGTTTGTCATTTTCTAAAAGAAAATTACTTCTACTGAATCTTGTGAAATTATTTTTAAACCTATTCACCCCCCTCTAAGTGTTATTACTAGCCCTTTCAAAACTGACAATATGAAAAAGGTTATTATGCAAGAAGAGGTGGATAAAAGCTTAATAGCTCAATTCTAGATGGATATCCCTACAATCAAGGAAGACTTGGGGTGGTCTCTCTCTCACTCTCACACATCAGTCTTACATCCAGACATACAAGAGCAAAGAGTCTTTATCCGTTCTCTCTTTTTCGTGAAGACATGGGGTCGTCTCTCCTTAACAATCAAGGAAGACTTGGGGTCATCTCTCTCTCACTCTCACACATCAGTCGCATATCCAGACATACAAGAGCAAAGAGTCTTTGTCCATTCTCTCTTTTTCGTGAAGACTTGGGGTCGTCTCTCCTTAACAATCAAGGAAGACTTAGGGTCGTGTCTCTCTCACTCTCACACATCACTCTCACATCCAGACATACAAGAGCTAAGAGTTTTAGCTCCAGGTTTGGTTGAAGGCTAAAGCAACACTAGACCTCCTTACTTTGATCGGAAGGAGTATAGTGTGTGGAAAAACAAGATGAAGCGTTTCTAAGATCAAAAGATCCCCTGGAGTGGGATGTGATAGAAAAATGGATCAATCCCAAAACTACATCAATTTCAGAAAGAGGAAATGAATATGTAGATGCTAGCGAAATAACACAAGCAGAAGTAACCAAGAGACAAGCTCTTGATGCTAAATTTATCTACTCTTTATACTGTGCTTTATCTCCTACTAAGTATAACCGAATTTTTTCCTGTAAAATAGCGAAAGAATTTTGGGACAGGTTGAATGTTACTTATGAAGGAACTAATCAAGTAAAGGAAATGAAAATCAATATTATACTCGGACAATATGAAGCCTTCAAGATTAAGCTTGGAGAATCCATCACTCATATGTTCAGTCGTTTCACTGAAATTGTGAATGGATTGGCATATCAAGGATAGCCAATCTTGGGACCAATGAAGGTCAATAAACTGCTGTGTGGACTCTCTAAAGATTGGAATCATGTGAAAATGTCAATCAGAGAAACCTAGAGGATCATGCCTCTTTTAGTAGATGAACTAGTAGGCACACTTCAATTATATGAAGTGAAGCAAATCAATGAGGAAGAAGATCCTAAAGGTAAGAAGTCAATTGCTTTAAAATCTAACGACAATTCTGATGATACTGATTCAGAAGATGACTTGGATGGTGAGGAGCTAGCACTTATGATTAAGAAGTTTAGAAAATTGAATAGGAAGGGAAGAAGATTCAACTGAAAGAAGTAGAGCACTCAAAATTTCCAGAAGAGATCGACAGAGGATAATGAAACCAACAAAGATGTAATATGCTTCGAATGTAAGAAAAATGGCATATCAAACCTAACTGTCCTTTGTTGAAGAAAAAGAATGGAAGAACTTAGAAATATAAAAAGGCTCTCAAAGTAGAAACTTGGAGTGATACCGAGTGCGAGGAAAGTGAAGAGGAATATACCAATATATGTTTGATGGCCCATTCCGATTCATACTCAAAATCATAAACAGACTCTTATTCAGATTTAGATCAAGAAGTTAAGGTTAGCAATTTAAAAATTCATGTTAAAGTCTCAAAGTATATAGATGAACTCAGTCTCGGTCTCAAAACATCTCTTAAAAAGATTTCCGAATTAAAAATGGAGAATTCTAAAGCGAGGCAACATGAAACTTCTTGGAGAGAAAAGTTTGAAAGTCGGATAAAAGTCTTGTTGATTTGAAAGTAAATTCTGATTTTCTTTCGAAGGAAAATGCCTTTTTGAAAGAAAATATTTCAAATATTACAAAAAGTTTTTCAAAAGGATTTGAGAAGTTGGAGAAAATTATTTCAGTATAAAGACTTTATTTTAACAAATCCGGTTTGGGTATGACTTCAGAAACTATTCCTTTAATTGTTTTTCCCAAAGTTAAAGAAAGAATCAAACAAAGATCTACAAGGGCATTTTACAAAAGTCACTTTAAAAAAATTTTTGTAAAACTTGTTGGCCGAAGTGTTCTCAAATGTTCAAAGTGTAACAACTTAAAACATTTCAAAAAGGAATGTCCCAAAGTTTGGAGACTTGTTAAGAGAGATTGGGCTAAGACTGTTTTTAATACTAACCCTCCTAGACCCAAGAAAATCTAGGTACCAAAGAAAGTTTGAATTTCTATTTTGATCGTAGGTCACTATCAAAAGGAAGATCAAATGGTATTTGGATAGTGGTTGTTCAAGACACATGATAGGAGATTCGAGTTGTTTTATAAAACTTGTTCAAGTGAATGGTGGAAAAGTTTCTTTTAGTGGAAACAACAAAGGAAGGATTATTGGATGTAGAACCGTGAAGATTGGAAGCCTGACTATCAACAATGTCTCCTTGGTGGAAGGTTTGAATTACAATCTACTCAGCATAAATCAACTTTGTGATACTGGATTCAAAATAAATTTCAAGAAGGCATCTATTTGGGAACGAGTAGAGATTTCTCTCAATCTTTCACTGGACGAAGGCATGAGAATATTTACCTTCTGGATATAAAACTAGAAAATTCTCAGTGTCTTATATCTATTCAAGATGAAGCAAATCTTTGGCATCGAAAGTTTGGTCATGTTAACATGAAGCAGATTGCCAAGATTTCTTTCAAGAAGCTTGTTCGTGGTCTTCCCAACCTGACTTATCAAAAGTCTGATCTATGCACTCCATGTGTTTTGAGAAAGTAGGTTATAAGTTTGTTTAAATCTGTAAATCAAGTTTCTATTAATTGAGCTTTACAACTTCTGCATATGGACCTCTTTGGACCAACCATAACTCAAAGTATTGGTAGAAAGAAGTAGTGCCTAGTAATCGTGGATGATTACTCTTGCTTTACTTGGGTTTACTTTCTGGCAAATAAGTCTGAAGTCTTCTCCTACTTCTCAAAGTTTGCCAAGAAGGTTTAGAATGAAAAATGATATGCTATTTTGAGCATACGAACAGACCACGAAAGTGAATTCGAAAATCAAGATTTTGCGAAGTTCTGTAATGAATCTGGTTTCCATCATATTTTCTCTTCTCCATACACTCTAGAACAAAATGGGGTTGTGGAAAGGAAGAATAGATCTTTACAGAAGATGGCCAAAACCCTCTTAATTGAGAGCAAAATTTCCTCTCAATTTTGGGCTGAAGCAGTTTCTACAACTTGCTACATCATCAATAGAGTGTTCTTGAGGCTTATTTTAGAGAAAAATCCTTATGAAGTATATAAAGAGAAGAAGCCAAATGTTTCTTACTTCCATGTATTTGGCTGTAAATGTTATGTTTTGAAAAATGCAAATAATCGAATCGGAAGTTTGAAGAAAAATCCGACGATGGAATTTTCCTTGGCTACTCAACTTCAAGCAAAACATACGGAGTGTTTAACAAGAAGACTCAATCTGTGGAAGAATCCATGAATGTCAAATTTCAAGATTCAGTGCAGAATCAGCTAGATCAGACTCAATTTGAAGATCTGAACTTATTACAAACTTTTCAAAGTCTACTTCCCTTGAAGAAGTTCAGACTTCTGGAGATAAGCAACAAGCAGATCTAGAAGATTCAACTAAAGCAGAGGATCAGCAGACTCTCAGACCAACCAGCAACTAGAAACATAAGTCAAGTCATCCTCAAGAACTCATCATTGGCAACATTGATGAAGGAATTCATAGTAGATCCAAAAGGCGAGAAGAATCTAGCGCTCTAGCGCTTGTTTTTGAGATAAAACCCAAAAGTATAGAAGAAGCCTTGTCTTATGAAAGCTGAATCTAAGCTATGTAAGAAGAGCTCAAACAATTCAGCATCAACGATGTTTGGGAGCTAATCCCTAAACCTAAAAGTAAGTATGTTATCAGGACAAAATGGTTTTTCAAGAACAAGATGGACAAGAACGGAAAAGTGGTAAGGAACAAAGCAAGACTTGTGGTCAAAGGATATACACGAAAAGAAGTGATAGACTATGACGAGACCTATGCACCAGTAGCGAGATTAGAAACAATTAGATTATTACTTGCTTTTGCTTGCTATAAAAATTTAAGGTTATTACAGATGGATGTAAAGAGTGCATTTCTAAATGGATTCATCCAAGAAGAAGTTTATGTGGAACAACCACTAGAATTTGAAGATCCAAGAAAGCCATACTGAATCTACAGACTGAAAAATGCCTTGTATGGATTGAAGCAAGCAGCTCGAGCCTGATATGAAAGATTAAGTAAATTCTTAACCCAAAATGGTTTTATTAAGGGAAATATAGATACTACTTTGTTCATAAAAAGAGAGGGTAGAGACTTTCTGCTGGTTCAAATTTATGTTGATGATATTATCTTTGAATCCCCTAATGAAACCTATGCAAGAAATTCTCCAGATGTATGCAGGATGAATTCAAGATGAGTATAATGGGTGAGTTAACTTTCTTTCTGGGATTGCAAGTTAGACAATTGAAGAAAGGTATCCTTATTCATCAAGAGAAGTATGCAAAAGATCTCATCAAGAAATTCGGATTGGAGAATTGCAAGAAGATAGAGACACCAATATCAAGTTCTTCGAAGCTGGACAAGGATGAAGGAGGAAAAAAAAGTAGACCAAAAGCTTTACAGAAGTATAATCGGTTCTCTTCTTTGCCTTACTGCATCTAGACCTGATATTTTGTTTAGTGTTTGCATTTGTGCTAAATTCCAATCTGATCCTAAAGAATCTCATTTAAGTGCTGTAAAACACATCATCAAATATATTGCGACTACTCCAAAGCTAGGTCTGTGGTATTCCAAAGAATGAGACTTTACTCTTCTTGGATATTCAGACGCAGATTTAGCAGGTTGTAGAGTCGACAAAAAGAATACTTTTGATACTTGTCAATTACTAAGCAGCATGCTAGTGTCTTGGTTTTCAAGGAAGCAGAGTACTGTGGTTTTATCAACAGCAAAAATAGAGTATATGGTTCTTGGGAACTATTATTCTCAAATTTTATGGATAAGACAATAGTTAAGAGACTTTGGAATTGAAGAATCGTATACTGAAATCAAATGCGACAACACCAGTGCTATTAATCTCACGAAGAATCCAATTCTTCATTCAAGGGCAAAGCATATAGAAATTCCACACTTTCATAAGAGATCATGTCCAAAATTGGGAGATTATGATTCAGTTCATTGACTCGAAAAATTAGTTGGCAGATATATTTACAAAACCTCTAGAGAAAAATCTATTTAAGTCTATTCGCACCAGACTAAATATTTTACCTCATACCAGTTAAAGTCTGATGTTGGTCAGACTTAGACTTTCCAGACTCTACTTCAATAAAAGAAAGTCTCAAATCTAGGTATTTTATTTTTGGAATGAAAATGTATGTTTCGAAAAAGGTAATTTTCTTTGTGACGGTTCATTTTCTTTTATTTGTGACCGTTCATTTTCTTTATATACCTTTCGTATTCCTTTCGAGCACTTTTTACCAAACCCTAGCATATAGACTTTCTACTCTCTCATTTTTACTCTCAAGTTTGTTCTACAAGTTTTTATCTTTTTCATTCAAATGTGTTTGGGAAATCCTCAAAGACTGTGAAGATGTCTTTACAAAGGAAGTCATCTCGGATCTCAAGCAGGGGACCATGGAATATGCCTGAGGGTCCTACACATTTTGATCTAATTGAGGAAGAAGATTCTCCACAACATTCTCCACAACATGCTACACAAAATCCTCCGCGCCAACCAATGGAAGAAGAAATTGAGGAAGATGTTGAACCTCTCAGATTCATGAAACCCAAGGTTATTTATAAGCTTTATAGTCATTTGAAGAAGGGTGGTTCTGCTATGACTTTTATTGATGACTTTTTGAAAGAAAGAGGATACAAGAGTGAAACTTAGTTCTTGCGAATGATGGAAAGATTGGGAATATCACCTGAAGGAGAGGCAGATAGAGCAATTCGTAACTTTCCTATTGATCCCCATTTTGGTTCTTTCAATTAGCCAAAGAGTAAGGACAATGATGAGAGAATGTACTCGAATTTTCAGCCGAAAATGGGCATTGCTGTTGAAATGCGTAGTGATGGAACGAGTTTGTTTCATTCTAAAGATCACAGAAAGACTTACTCAAAATTGCTAAAAAGAGGGGTGATGAACCCTTTATCGGTCGACTTTGATTTCTTGGATTCGATAAAGGTGAACTTGAGGGAGAAGTTGACTCTCCTTCAACTTGAAAAATTTTGCTCTGAAACTTCTGTTGCTTATTTTGAGTTAACTGCTTATTTCTATTCGAACTTGTCTTTTCTTGATGCGAATAGATTTCATTTTACTGTGATGGAGAAAGATTACATGGTGGATGTTGACACGTTGACTGACATTATTGGTGTGGAAAGAGGCAGTATCCAACCAATAAATGTCTCTATTGGTCATGCGACAAGTTCTCTTATTAGGGGCAAACTTTCTAAAGGCAGCATTACTTATTCCAGACTGTCTGCCTCAAACATTTTGCTGCACAAAATCGTAATCAATTGTATCCGACCAAATTCAACTTCAAAGACAAATGTTTCTCAATCTGAAGTGAAACTAATGTTTGCCATCAGTAATGGAATGGAGTTCTCTTTGCCTCATACAATCCTAATACATATGTATAGGATTGTTGTAAAGGATAAGGGACAACTCCCTTACTCAATGCTAGTCTCACAATTGTTTAGATATTTTCACATTTAGCTTCCAGCCTCTTTTTGTGTTCGAACTATTGCTCCTATGGTTATAGGATTGAAGATGGTGTCCAAGATGAGGTTGAAGGAACTGAACAAAGCCCTAGAGCGCTTGAAGGAAAAGTCCCCTGGCAAAACCAAACAAGACTCTGTTGTATAGAAAAGGAAAGGCAATGAGCTTATGCTTGAACCTACCAAGAAGAGAAGATCTCTTATCCTACAAGACGAAGAGGATGAAGATGATCTTACTATCTCTACCTTTGCGTTGAAGAATCTTCAAAGTTTTGTTAGTTTTGAGCAACAACAAGACAAAGAAGACAAAGCAAGAGGAGAAACTAAGCAAAGAAAAGAAGGAAGTGAATACAGAGAAGGAATATAGGCAAGAGAAGAAGCAGGAAGAGAAGCTAAAGAAGAAAAGGGTCAGGATGACTCCATTGAACCAACTTTGGCAATATCCTTATTTGAGGATTCAGAGAAGACAAGGAGTGGAACTATAGGAGCTCAAATTGAAAAAGACCATCACTCTAATGCTGAAACTGAGAAGAAACAAGAAGAAGGTAGCCACAGAAACAGGGGGAGTTCACGAGCAAATAGGTACTTCTTCTTCTCCTATCTTTACAAGCGATGATGTTAGTAGATCTCCTGCCGATCCAGAGGATGTCTATGCTTCCCATTTTCCTGAAACTAGCATTGAGGAATCCTCTCCAAGTGAAGGTGTTCGATAAGTTGAAGTCCCCTCAATTCTCAATACTCCTCGAATTCATTTCGCTAAGGCTAGTGCACAAACCGATAAAATTGCTTATTATCCAAGGTTGATGGAACTTCTTTTAGAGGTGAAAGCCCAGCAATATGCTATGGAGTATGAGATACAAAAACTTAATGCTGCCCTCAAATCATCTTCTGAATTACACACTGGGACAGTACAATCTTTGGACATAAAGGTACAGTCTTTGGACACGCAGGTACAAACTCTGAATCAATAAGTTTCCCAATCTATGGTAAAGAATGATGAAAATGCTGAAGTGGTGAAGACTGTTTAGACTATAGTTTAGAATGTTTCTCTCCAGTGCCAGAAGATTGAGGAGATAGTTCAGTCGATGGGAGATTTCCAGCTCGTTCAAATTCCAAAACAAAATTGATTTCATTTGCCTTTTATTTGTTTTTTTTTTTTTTACTTTCTCCACTTTTTGCGGTTGACAAAAAAGAGAGAATGTGCAGATTTGACCTATTTGACTTTAACTTTTGTTGAACTTTTGTTGGACCTTTACATTTATTCAGTTATTTTGTTGTTTGACCTTTGTAGGCAACTTACTTTTGTGATTATGGATGGATAGTTGTTTAAGTCTTCATATTTGTTGTATCTTTTCAAGATTAACATGTTTTTCTATGGTTGCAGAATCAATGCTATCCATAACCTAACCAACTTATTTTTATAAGTTATCATGTACTACTTAAGAGTTGTTTTGCAAGTCAAAAGTTCTTAAATTTGCAGGAAAGTTTTGTCACCATAAAAAAATTGGGAGATTGTTGGAGAAAACTCCTTTAATGTTTTGAAGTTGACATAACTTATCCAAAATTTATTCTGAATAATTCTGGAATTTAGTGTCAAAGTCTGAAGACCGCCAGATTTTAGGTTTAAAGTCTGCCCCTATGTAGCACTGACATGGACACGCGACACGCGACACGATACGACACGACACATCGACACGTCATTTCTTAAAAATAGAGAATTTCGACACGTTCCGACATGTTATATATTAAATATATTTTTATATATAAATACATAAATAAATAATAATAATAATAAATAGCCTAGAATTAATTTATACGAAAAATATTAAATAATATCATTCATTATTTTAATTTGTTACAATAATACACAAAACTTAGAGGAAAAAAACATTATTTAAAGAAAAATGCTGAAATGATATTTTTAAATTTATTTATTTATCATATATAGCATTTTTTATTACTTCTTTCATGGTAAAAGACTTTTTAAAAAATAAAACAATTCTAAAAAACAAAATTGAAAAAAAAAAATTGACCCCGTGTGTGTATATTTATAACAATTTTATTACTTCTTTCATTACTTCTATTGTGTATATTTATATTTTGACCCCTTAAGTATTATAAATTTTTAAAATTGACCCCGTGCGTGTCGAAATCGCGTGTCGAAATTCTGAACTCACGTGTCGGAGCATGTCGAAGAGAGTTGATCATGTGTTGGATTTTTTGACACTCGTTAACCGCGTGGTGGAGCGTGTTGGGACATGTCGAAGCGTGGAGAGTGTCCATGCTACATAGATCTGCCCACACTAACAAATTTCAAATTGAATGCTATTGGAGAATGAAGACTTATCCAGATGCAGGATTATCTTTACTTCTTCAAAAAATTTGATTTGTATGGCTTATGGATGGCTTTCTGGTTGGATATAGCACCTACATGATTGACTATCTTTATTGGAATCAATTTCAATATTCAAATCTCTTGGAAGGCAAGTAAACTTTGAAAATATCTACTTATGGAAACCAAAATCCCGATTGTATGGGCGAACATGATTGACAAGCTTTCATCACAATCATCAAACAACTCAAGATCTCCTTGATTGATTCTGTCCAATGGGTAGATTGGAAGAATTTCTTTGGAAAGTACCAACGGTTGAGATGACATGAAAGAATATTTAACGGAGATGTCTCTAGTCATTCAATGTTTGTGTGAAAGAAAAATTTCAAAGTCTGAAACTTCCTAATTCCTTGTTATTTAATTCATTGAGCTCAAATTTGTACTCAAAAGAGAGAAAAACTTATAGTGTGACTTTGTGAGAGAGAAGCAGACTCTTCATTGTGAAGTTGAGATCACAAAGCTATAAAATTTCTTTTGTTTCTTAGTGGAATCCAGCCAGTGAGCTGTCAACGTGAGAGAGTGGACGTAGGCTTAATCTAAACCGAACCACTATAAATCTCGTGTTCTTATTCTCTTCCTTAAACTCCTTTATTTTGTTGCTAGAGTCGGAACTTGTTTATAGTTTGTCATTTTCTAAAAGCAAATTACTGCTACTGAATCTTGCGAATTTATTTTTACACCTATTCATCCCCTCTAGGTGTTGTTACTAACCCTTTCAAAACTGACAATATGAAAAAGGTTATTACACAAGAAGAGATGGACAAAAGTTTAACAGCTCAATTCTAGATGGATATCCCTACAATCAAAGAAGACTTGGGGTCGTCTCTCTCTCACTCTCACACATGAGTCTCATATCTAGACATACAAGAGCAAAGAGTCTTTGTCTGTTCTCTCTTTTTCATGAAGACTTGGGGTCGTCTCTCCTTAACAATCAAGGAAGACTTGGGGTCGTCTCTCTCTCACCTTCACACATCACTCTCACATCCAGACATACAAGAGCAAAGAGTTTTGTCTGTTCTCTCTTTTCGTGAAGACCACTCACTTAACAATCACATCTCTCCCTCTCTCTCTTTGTCCGTTCTCTCTTTTTCATGAAGACTTGGGGTCGTCTCTCCTTAACAATCAAGGAAGACTTGGGGTCGTCTCTCTCTCACTCTCACACATCACTCCCACATCTAGACATACAAGAGCAAAGAGTTTTGTCCGTTCTCTCTTTTCGTGAAGACCACTCACTTAACAATCACATCTCTCTCTCTCTCTCTCTCTCTCTCTCTCTCTCTATGGATTGAAGGTAAATCTGTGGTCCAAGAAAGTTATTATGCAAGAAAATTTGAACCAAAACTCACTCAATTTTGGATGAATATTCATACGTTTAAGGAAGACTTGAACATCAAATATACAAGAGCAAAAAGTCTTTTCATACATAAAGGCATGAAGTTAGATCGCTCACTTAACAATTATCTCTCTCTTGCTCCCTTGCTCAGCCAAGTTTTGTTTTCACAGACTCTGATTAAAGAACGGGAGATCTCTCTCTCTCTCTCTCTCTCTCTCTCTCTCTCTCTCTCTCTCTCTCTCTCTCTCTCTCTATTGAGCTTGAGATAGAAATGATGACGATTCTCTTCTCAGCTCGATATCTCTTCTCTATGCTCGTCCTTCTCAGCATCACTAACTTAGCTGCCACCACCACTCTTCTACCCCATGATGAAGGTGAAAAAATAAAACTCATCGATCTTTTATTGCTTTCATCATATTGTTCCTTTGTCTTTTCTTTTTTTTTTTTGTGCTTGTTTTTCATACACATATTCAACCTCAAGCACACACAAATCTGATATTCTTTGTGCTTGTTTTGCATGATACATTGCTGTTCCTTTTGACTTATCAGCTCTTTTCTCTTTCAGTGGATGCGTTGAAAGAAATAGCAAAGATGTTAGGGAAATTGGATTGGGATTTCGACATTGATCCATGCGGTGTAGAGGGTGGATGGGGTGACAACAAAGACATTGATACAAGTACCAACGCCGTCATTTGCGAGAATTCCACCGACGCCCACAACAACACCATTTCCCACGTCATCATCATGTCTCTTTCTCCCTCAATTTCATGAATTATACCATCGTGGATTCCTCGCTAGACTTTAATATTAATCACACAATTGCACACCAATCTTTTCTCTTTATAGAGCCGACTGGCTACCGAATTGACTCTCTTTGCACCATATTAGTATTTCATTAAAAAAAAAAAACATTAACCGATTTTTTGGTCGAAATGTAGCAACAATATGTAATCACTTATCATATTAAAATTACTCATGAAGTAATTATGAGCATAATATTAATTGTTCACGGTATGATTATACAAATTTTTATAAGTTTAATCAATACAATCGCATATTATATGCTTAGCATTTAATTATATAAATTATATTTTTAGTGATTAAATGGGAATGTCAAACTCAAAGATCATGGTTAAATATCAAAGTGATGAGAGTTACATACCCTCTAGCTTTAATCGTAAGGGTAGTGTCAGAATTTTAATGCTATTCTCTCCTTATTATATATGTTATTCATACTAATGCATAAGTGATTCTCTCCTTATTATATATGTTATTCATATTAATGCATAAGTGATGCGTACTTTTCACATTAGTTATATATTCATTTGCTTTAAACAAAACCTTCTTTTTTTTAAGGCAATTTTTGAAGAATTTTTTCATTTAGAATCAATTGAGATTTATGTATACATATCGATAGATGTAATAAAGCCATTTTGTAACATCATTTCGATGCCTAGTTTTCAAGTAAAGCTAGAATAAAGCCTTCGTGTAGTTGCGAAAACAGAGTTCTTCGGAAGCAATGTCTTGCTGGCACCCTTCCGCCTCGATTGTTCAGATTGCCTTTCCTCGAGAACTTGTAAGCACTCTCTTTCTCCATTTCCCCTTTCCCCCATTTTCGATCTTCTTCTTCTTCATCCTCTCTCTCTATAAACAGTATTGTCTCCCGCAACTACCTGAGCGGCACAATTCCTAAAGAATGGGGCTCTACGAACTTGCGTTGGATGTATGCTCTCTCTCTCTCTCTCTCTCTCTCACGAGTGTGTGTTCTATTGTTTGATTGGTGGAAACGCGATGATGTGGGTGCAGTTCTGTTTTCGGAAACCGATTGACTGGTCCAATCCCGAAGGAGTTGGGGAACATATCCACACTTGGGAAATTGTGAGTGACCACTCATCCCGACGCTCGCCTTTGGCCTCTTCGCTGTTTTAAATTTGATTGATGTTTCAAGATTTTAACTTTCATATTCCGCTCAGAAACGTCGAAAGCAATTGGCTTTCTGGACCTCTTCCTCCAGAGCTCGGGAACTTGTCCGGGTTAAATTATTTGTGAGTCTCTTGATGCAAATTTCTGTGTTAGGCATCGAGTTTTTATTCGCTGATGATTTTGTATCTGGCGAGGGAATTTTATCCATTGGAGTGATCTGTTGAGAGATACAGCATTCAGGTTCTATTAACCAATGTGTTGTCATGGGTTTTTCTTGTTTCAGGGCGCTCAGGTCAAATAATTTCACGGGGGAGCTGCCTCAAACATTTGTTAACTTAACGGAATTGCTTGACCTGTTAGTTTCCAGTATCCACAAACTCAGCTAATATTTAGCCATTTCTATTCTTTCTCCTTATATGAATCATGTTGTTTAATGCACTGTAGGCGACTTGGTGATAATCAGTTCACGGGAAAGATACCCGATTTTATTCAGAACTTGACATATCTTGATACACTGTAAGGCTTAATGCTTCTTCCCCTCTTAAATTGGTCTTTATAGATATACCCCCAAGACAATTCCATCTATGAATTGTATCATCAGGGTTATTCAAGGAAGTGGATTGCAAGGGCTGATTCCCTCTGGGATCGCACTTTTGGAGCAGTTGACCGACTTGTCAGTATGGAATTTTATCATTTCGATCTGATCTCTCTTTCTTTAAGATGTTATCGATCAAATAAAGCTCCTATTTGATTTTGATATGCAGGAGAATAAGTGACCTCGATGGACCTGAGTCTCGTGTTCCACAACTTAACAGTACAAATATTGAAACACTGTGAGATCAATGCTCCTTCACAGATAGTTTACTTTATGCAAAAGAGCCAAATTGTCTTAGCAATGTGACAATATTGGTGTTATTTTCTTATAGGATTCTGAGGAGCTGCAATCTCATGGGAGAGCTACCTGGTTATCTAGCAAATATGACAAGTCTAAATATATTGTGAGTAGAAAGCGGCTTTTCGCTTTGGCTATTCCAAGAAGAACAAATAATTTTACCCTTAAGGAGTGAAATTTCTACTAGTTTTTGGTTGACTATTGGTTGCAGTTAAAGAACCCATTTAAGATGGCTTGAAGGTCCCTTATTAACTCCAATGGTGTTTTGATATTTTCTATTGATATTGCTGAATTGTGAATGATGTGGCATTTAAACTCTTGGTGATTGTGGCCTCTGCTGTAGAATATACAGTTTTGCACAAAAGTATATTGACTTTTTCTCTCTGTGAGAATTTGTGGAACTATTGTCAACTGTTCTGAAAACTCAAGCTATTAGATAGAAGCGTGATTTGTTATTTAAATATTCTAACACTCTTTGTTTTCACTTTTCCAGCAAGAATTCTTACCTTGGTTGTGGTTTCCCATTTCATCTAATTTACTTTTGCTTTGATATGTTATCTTAACTTCTTAAGAGCATTAATGCAAAATGGAGGCTTCTAGTGGTTGATTGTCTGGAAACTTTCCTTCCGGTGGTTTACATTCTCGAATCTCAGCCCTACAATATCTAGCTGGAGTTTTATGCTTGACTGTTTTACACTTGTTAGACATAATATTCATAGTTCAAACGAGAGCATGGCTTCAAATGCATCTCTATACAAGTCAATTCTTCTTGTTCATGCGGTCATCTCTGTAAGATTTAATAAATGCTACTTTTAACAGCAACATTTTGCCATTCTGTCATGGCTTTGTTTGTTTCGTGAAAAACATTTTCCTAATGGAAAATGTTTTCCGAGTCAATGAAAGATCTATGTTTAAATTTAGGAAATGATTTCCTCTTTTGAAAAAGTGGGAAAACATTTTCCAAACTATGAGTTGGTATTGGTGCTTGGACCCGCAACTCTTTGCTTGGACACGGGAACCCCAACGCCTGGTTCTTGGTCCTCAGCATTCAGGACTAGGTCTTCAGTGCCCGGGCCTAGTCCATCAAGGCTGGGCCCGAAGCCCTGGTGCCCAAGCCCAATGCCCTAATACCTGACCCCGAGTACATAAAAGCAGTGCTTGGGTCCTTGACACTCAAGCTCTAGTCCCCAGCACTTAGGTTGAGTCCGTGAAGGCCGTGTGCAGGTCCTTGGTGCTCAAGTTTGGATCCTTAGTTAATGAAATGTTTGTTCTTATAAAAATATTTTTTTATCCCGTGGCCCATCGCCATAACCGACGACCGGCCGAGGAAGAAGTTAAAAGAAAAGGATTAAGAAAATAAATTAGAAAATTCGAATTTTTTGGCAATTTTTTCCTAGAAAATCAAATTAAATTATCCATACTAAATGACGGAAAATATTTTCCAGGTATTTTTAGGATTTCAATCAAGCACCGGAATATTTTCATTTTCCTAAAAAAATAACTTCATGGAAAAACATTTTATAAAAACGTTACATTTTCCACGAAACAAACGGAGCTTTAATTTTTTGTTTTTCTGATATTCTTGAATGACCAAATTTCTGTGGTTCTGCTGTGGCTTATCACATACTCTATTCCCTAACCTGTTTTTTGAAATCCTCATTTTGTTCTTTTTTTTATTCACTGAAGCTGATATTTCCTTTTCTAAGCACCCTAGTATTGAGTCGGCATCCCTTTGTTCATAAATAATATATTGTGAAGAAGATGTTTTCAACAAATTATGATTAGCTTTAGTTTCGGTCCTGTTAGATTAGTGAAATCTCCCAATCAGAACTATAATATGGTGTGTTCCTTGGGATGCACTCAATTTAGTGCCCAAATAGCATTTCTAGTTATATAAATTGAAATTTCCATTTTGTAAATTTGATTTACAGCAGTTTTGTATACTTATAGCATGTGACCAACTTGAAACTTGGATTTAGGCAATGAATGCCTCTGGAGATGAATGTCTAGTAGAAAGCTTAGGCACTGCCTCTGGAGATGAATGTCTAGTAGAAAGCTTAGGCACTAGACAGTTGACCTGTATGTCTAAACATCTGAACTGGACTTTGTATGTTCATTGATGTTGTCTGTGTTTGTACAATCGTTTGAAGTATGCTCAAAGAGTGTCCTAAGGGAGTCAGTTAAAAGTATCTTCTCAATATATATTCATATAAACTTGCTTTGCAGAGACCTCAGCTTCAACAAACTGAGTGGCGAAATCCCTAGATCCTACAGCAGCCTGGAAAAAGTAGAATATATGTAAGTACTTTGATGCTGAACTTAGGCTTCTTTTCGTATTTTGTAGAAGAATCTAAAGTCTCAAGTTGTTCTAGTGGTCAAGCTACAGGCAACTTTTACCATAAAGTAGTTGAGCTATCGATAGAACTTAGACCATGATAACATATTCATTTTTTAACTCTCAAAGTCCTCAGGTCGTGAATGCTTATTACTTCACCATCCAAATTTTGTAATGAATTGAGTTAAGAATTTATGATTATTGTCAAGTAATTATTTTGGTGGGACTTTAGTCATGGAGCAGGCATAGATCGTTGATATTCTGTTGCTTAAAGAGCAGCCCTTTTGATCATTTCTTCGCCTGATTCACAAGTTTCAAAAAGTTACTTGTTCACGTTGGAAGAGTTAAATGGATCAGTGATACTTTAGCATTTGACAGTTGTATGTTTCTGTACTCAATGCATGTCTTGTGTGCCTATTTTATGATGTATAGGAGATTAAATATAGCAAAAGTCCTTAGGCTCTCTACTTGGTTCTTTCCACAACAATGGCTCTAGAAGTTTGGTGAGTGCAGCTCTCAAGTGCTATTTAGAAGGTCTGTGGAGGACCTTGGTATCTTATCCCTAGTTTTGAGAATGATGAGAAACTGTACTCCTAAGCTTCTTGGACTGTTTAACATTGGCTTTCATCTTTCTGCCCAACGATTGAAGCTTGACAATGGCATGTCTTCTTAATTATTTATTTTATGTCTTAGAAGGACAAAAACATTATTACAAGGAAATAGTTGATAAGCTAATTTGGAGGTACCCTTCACTAGTCCAGCTTTGTGTACTACTGTTATGGTAATCTTTCTCCAGGCGCTCCAAGTTTCGCAGGGATCAGGGTTTTCCTCTGTCATTGATTTCCTTAATCTTTCATCTCTAGCTGAAAGCTCTATATTGTTATCATGACTTAAAACTGATTTTTTTCTACACCACTAATAAACAAATACTAATAATCTGCTAAATAATGCGTTTTTGAGGTATAAGTCTTAAATAATTTTCAGTTAGAGTGTATAAAGTACATGAGGAGCTGACTCATTCAAATAATCTTGTTTAGGTATCTAACTGGAAACCAGTTGACTGGAGCAGTCCCTGATTGGATCCTGGCGAAAGGAAACGATGTGTAAGCTTTGCTGCCTGAAGAAAATATCTTGTTTAATCTTGAATTTGCTTCTAGCTTTATCTGGGTAATCTTGCTCTGTACCAAGCAATTATGCATTCACATATTGCATCTTTATGGTTAGTAGCCTTTGGAGATAAATGGAAACATTATAAGTACCTTTCTCCTCGTTGGGATCTGTTAATTGGATGGATGTATGTAACAAAAGAGGCTGAACTGTATGAGATGCATGAAAGAATATAAAGTGAATTTTCTTGGAAGTGCTTAGTTAGCTCCATTTTCCCCTATACAAAAAGCCATTCCCAGCTGTAGATCATCTTCAGACCTATTGGAATGATTAAAGTTGTGTTTGGAAAACTTTTACCTCCTATTAATCCTCTTTGAAAGTTTGTCTAACATATCACCTGCAGTATATGATTAGTTGCTTGGGCTATTTCTTGCTGATAACAATGTTTTTATGGGTTTGTGTATTTGAGAAACTCTACAACCAAAATGAGTGTACTTAGGAGAAGTTGATATTATCTTATGGGTGTAGGAATGAAGCTCTTGTGAGGTAGTTTAAACAGATAAATGTGGTCTGGATAATTTCTTATTACAAGACGTGACGTAGTAGTAGGCGGAATCACAGTTTTATTAAAGCCTCTTTGCCTTAGACATCATGACTGTGGTACTGTTACTGAGTAAAAATGTTTTTATACGCTATAAATAGTTTTTAAATTCTCCGTTTACTTCAGTTAGTCTTTCTCCTTTTCATATTCTAAGATAAGATATTTTCAGTAGGAATAAAATATCAATTTCATCATCTTGTGATGTTTTCACCTTTCATCTTGCCTTACCTGTCCATTTTTTGCAACTTGTCTGCATTTTTGTACATACTAATCATTTGATGGAATTATTGAAAAAAAAAATAAAATCATTTGATGGAATGACTTTCAGTGTATTCTTCAAATTGATGAGATTTTGGAAATGGTTGACTGTTTCTCTGTGTAGTGATTTATCATACAACAACTTCACTGCTGGAGGCTCAGAATGTCATGAAGGATCTGTGTATGTCCTACTTCCTTCAGTCAGTCCAGGGCTCCCCTCAAATGTGCACTTATTGAGTAACTTATATCCTGTTTGTGTATAATATTTCCATTTCTCTGCTGAATGTTGATTTTGTCTTTTCCCTACAGCAACTTGTTCACAAGCTCTGAGGTTGAGAATGCATATGTTTGCGATTAACTTTTTAACAAGAGACTTGGATTTCCAAGGACCTGCATTTTTATTGTTTATGTACTTAGCACCAAACTGCATTAAGAATGATGATGATTATAACAGTAAAATCTTTGCTGACTTGCTCAGAACTTCATATTCTGCTACAAGTGGACTTGTCTCATGTTTGCAGAGTCAACATTGTGCAAAAAGTAAGTTAATATGCTGCAGTCATTGTTGTATAAAAAGTAAATCGACGTGCTGTATATCCTATGAAATTTTGTGGGACCGTAGCTAACTGTTCTAAAAGTTTAAGCTATTAGATGAAGTGTGGACATATTTAATTAGGGAGGCAAATGAGGCTTCGAAAGATTTGAACTCATGAAATCCAGCTCTGATACCATATGAGATTTTATAAGATCACAGCCAACTGTTTTAAAAGCTTAAACTGTTAGATGACTGCGTGATTTTATATTTAAATTATTCTGACATATCCTATCATTATCATCAGATTCTAATATTGCATCTTACTCTGTGTAATTTCTCATCAAATTTATCTCCTTGTCAACTCTCCTCTTGGCTATTGTGTCAATCTTTGATGGTTGATGCATAATTACCCTAACAATTTCAAAAGCTACCTGCATGAAATAATGGGTTGCTCATAACTCGGGAGTTTCTATGTAATTTTCCAATGAGTGAATGCTAGCTTATTTAGTGTATCTGGAAAGTCCACTCCATATTAACAAATAGAAGAAACTGAATTTTTTCTGTGGCTGCTTCTTTACTCCATCCAGGTCGGTATAACCTCTTCATAAATTGCGGTGGGAGCAAAGCAAAAGTAAGGGGCACCACATACGAAGATGACTCACAGGTGGCTACATCTTCAAGTTTCTTCAGGAGTGATTACTGGGCCTACAGTAGCACTGGTGTCTTCATTGATGACAATATCGCTGCAGTTGGCAATGAAGTTAAAAACACATCCACACTGTCCATGAATAATGCCCAACTTTACATGGAAGCACGATGTTCTGCCATCTCTCTAACTTATTACGGTTTTTGTCTGATGGATGGGCCCTACAATGTAACCCTTCATTTTGCAGAGATAATGTTCACAGGCAACAAAAGTTATCAAAGCCTTGGAAGGAGAGCTTTTAATATTTATATACAGGTAAACTCGAAGTATTATGGAGTGCTGGTTATAATATATAAAGCACATAATGCGTTCAATATGTTGTGGTTGGGAAGTTTATCCAAATATCTCGTAATTGCAAATCATGATTTTTTCACAATTTTTACATTCTATGGAGACTAAAAGTTTTACCTTGTTCAGTGTGGAGACACTCAACTTGAATCAGATGAAATATTATTTCAGGGGAAATTGGTGTGGAAAGATTTCAACATTGAGATTGAAGCAGGTGGAGTTGGAAAGGAGGTAATGAGAAATTTTGCTGCCAATGTGACCAAGGGCACTCTGGAGATACGCTTCTATTGGGCTGGGAAAGGAACCACTGCTATACCTGACGGAGGAGTCTATGGTCCTCTTATATCTGCTATCTCCGTCTACCCTGGTACGCAGATGGATGCTTCCATGTTTCACTTGGTGCTTCTCTGTTCAGAAAGTTACTCATATTCACATTGAAAAGAATACCCATATTTTTTCTTGCACCAGAAGTCATCAATAGGCTATTCAGTTACTTGGTTTGGTTGCAAATGCCTACTGTTGGATTCTGGCCATTTGCATATGTCACTATAGATCAAGTCAATTACACATAATAGCTGACCAGGGTCTATTATTATTCTCTTAGAGTCGAAAATTGGTTATAGGTTGCTTTGTGTTCTTTCTATCTCAGTTTTCTCTATGTATCTTTAATCCTTCCATTTAACCACGAAATGATAGCCTTGTTCACTTTTCCGCTATGGATTACGACCACTAAGCCTGTATTATACAGTACAGCCTTGAGAATGAAGAGTAGATTTTTTTTTTCTTTTCTTTTTCCCTTTGTATTTTGTATTACATGTTCCATAGATGATATCTTCCCGTGCTCATTTATCTGATAGTTTCTGTGGAGTACTCTGGGCGGTTTTGTCCTCTTGATTCTCAATTATTGTGTTCTCCATCAATTTCTTTCTGTGTTCAATGAGAAGCTACAGATATTTTTCTGCATTTACGTCTACCCCATTTAACTGAACAGTTTTGGTTAAATATTTGTTTGTTCTTTCTTCATTGCAGGCTTTGATCCCCCGGCCAGCATATCTGCTGGCACACTGGCTGGGATTCTGGCTGCTATAGTTTTTGTACTTTTCCTTATCCTGGTTATCCTTTGGTGGAGAGGATGCCTTGGACGTAAAGATAAAATGGCACAAGGTAGTTGCTTACCTGGAATCTCCGCTATTTAGTCCACGTGTATTTGTCAAGAAATATGAGAATGCTATGCACTCTGAATACATTTTCCCCTTCTGTATTCTGGTGGAGAGGGAGGATAGTCACATGGCTTCATTTATATTTCAGCTAAATCGCACAGTTGTCCTGGTGGGGGAAAGTGTAATGACAATGCATCATTAATGCTCCATCTAGATTTACAGTTCCCGTAAAACTGTTGATGCATGACATTTGTGCATTCCATAGGGAATTTGATTCAACACAAAAAGCCAAAGATTATTATTAGGCGATATACAGCTAAAGTGTTATAGAACCATTTGGTTTGCTCAACGAACTAAATTTTTATTTAGAAATCCGAAAAATGAAGGAATAGATAGTTATAGGGAGAGATGGTAGATTGTTTCTCAGATGTGTGTGTGTGAAATTTTAGATGGAGAGAAATTGTTATTCTCATTCATATCTTCTGGTGCTTTACAATGCTGTATTTATAGGCTAATACACAGATAAATCCTAACAAACAAAAATAAAGGAAAGAAATTTAAAAAAGGAGAAAAACTAAAATCCCACGATTTGTGGGTTAACAACTATAATCCCATGATGTGTGGGATTTGATCGAATCAAATCAGAATAAAAAACCTCCTAAAAAATCCTATGTATTTACAGCAATATAATATCTATTTACAGCTCAACACTCCCCCTCAAGCTGGTGAATAGATATCTTCCATTCCCAGCTTGGAAATTAGCTCATGAAAACTTCCACCATTAAGCCCTTTGGTCAAGACATCCGCCACTTGCTGTCCTGAAGGAACATAAGACAAACAAATCAACCCTTCTTCAAGTTTCTCCTTGATGAAGTGCCTATCAATCTCAATATGTTTTGTCCTGTCATGCTGCACAGGATTATGAGCAATATTAATTGCAGACTTATTGTCACAAAATAACTTCATAGGACTTTGCCACTCAATCTTCAAGTCATCAAGAATGATCTTAATCCATAATAACTCACATATTCCTTGAGCCGCTGCCCTAAACTCAGATTCTGCACTTGATCTTGCCACCACATTTTGTTTTTTACTCCTCCAAGTTACCAAATTACCTCCAAGGAAGGTACAATAACCAGTTGTAGACCTCCTATCAACTATTGAGCCTGCATAATCAGCATCTGTATAAGCCTCGAGCTTGAGATTTGGGCTTCTCTTGAAAAGTATTCCCTTTCCTGGACTACCTTTTAAGTAGTGTAGGACTCGATGAACAGCTTGTAGATGTGATTCCTTTGGATTATGCATGAATTGACTAATCAAGCTGACAGCATAGGAGATATCTGGTCGAGTATGAGTAAGATAAATTAACTTTCCCACTAATCGCTGATACATTTCTCGATCCACTACATCGCCTCCTCTTTTGCTTCGTTAGCCTTTGGTTCGGTTCAATTGGAGTAGCACGGTTTACAACCAAGCTTCCCAGTTTCTTCCAAAAGATCCGTCACATACTTTCGTTGTGAAATAAGGACCCCTTGCCTCGAGTACGAAACCTCAATTCCCAGAAAATACCGTAGCTTCCCTAACTCCTTTATTTCAAATTCCTTAATCAAGCTTTGTTTCAGCCGCTGTTTCTCCCTTTCATCGTTGCCTCGTGACTATTATGTCATCAACATACACCAACAATGCTGTAACTCCCCCAAGTCCGAGTGTTTTATGAACATTGTATGATCTCCCGGCTTTGTTTATACCCGGATGCCTTCATGGCTCTAGCAAACCGTCCAAACCAGGCTCTAGGTGATTGTTTGAGCCCGTATAATGCTTTCTTAAGTCTACAAACCTTTTCTGTTGTTTCCTTTCCTTCAAAACCAGGTGGGATGCTCATGTAGATTTCCTCTTCCAAATCTCCGTGTAAAAACGCATTCTTTACATCATACTGTTGAAGTTCCCAATCAAAATGAGCAGCTAAAGAAAATAAAATTCTTACAGTATTCATTTTAGCCACCGGTGCAAATGTCTCCTGGTAATCCACTCCATATGTTTGAGTGTAACCCTTCGCAACCAATCTTGCCTTGTACCTCTCCGAGAGCCATCTGCCTTGTACTTTACGGTGAATACCCACTTGCAACCAACTAGATTTTTCCCCTTGGCCTGTCAACAATTTCCCATGTTTTATTTTTTTTGAGTGCTTCCATCTCTTCTTTCATGGCATTCCTCCATTCCTCTTTTGACAGCGCTTCGAGACAAGGTGTTAGGAACAGCAATTGTGTTTAAACTCACAATAAAATTTCTGTATGATGATGATAACCTATCAAGGGACACATAATTTGATAGTGGATATACCGGTTTCTTGGTACACTCTCTTGTCCCTTTTCTTACAGCAATAGGTAAATCAAGATCACTCTCAGGTGTATTACTAAGCTGTTCATCCAAAGGAGATTCGAACTTACTTGTTTTTTCATTGACAAGCACCGGAGTGGTATTTTGGACCGCTCTTGTGTTGGAACGGCTGTCCTCCTTGAATACACCTGAGAAAATCTCTTAGAATCATAAATATGAGTTGGACTATTGGGAATAGGAACAGAGACAGGTTGGTATGTGGGACTAGTTGACGAGTTTTGGTTGATAGGGACATTAAGAACATCTTTAAGGACAAGATCAGGTGTGATAGGAACATTTCCAACCCCTGCAACAGTAGCAAGAGACCCATTTGCCACAATAATCTTCTTATTGCTAGGACAAGGTGTATAAGTGCTGAAATGGGATGAGGTGTGAGTCATGTGGTCGGTAGACCCGAATCAATAACCCATGAATTACCCGAGAGTGCTAGTGAGCATGCACCAAAAGAGGTTTATTAAGAGACCCTAACAAACCTCTTAATTTCTCAATTTCTTCATTGCTGAAGGTTGCTTTCTCCTGAACTTCTTCTTGACCAGCTTTCTCGCAGTTAGGTGGACTTGAGGTCTTGGTTGTGTTGCCCGATTCACCCACTCTCGGCCTGAAGTAGTTGGCCTACCATTCAATTTCCAGCATTGTTCTTTTGTATGTCCGGGCTTCTTGCAAGTAGACACACCACAAGCTGTCCCGATTGTCTTTCCTTGGCAAGTCACCCTTTTCATCAACCTTTCTAGTTGTAAAGGCTGACCCTTCTACAGCTTGTGGTTCTAGCATGACGAATCGACGGCTTTCTTCCGCTCGAATCAAGGAAATCGTTTCCTCCAATGATGGCACTTCCTCCTTGCCAAGTATTTGAATTCTGACTTGATCAAATTCAGAATTAAGCCCGGCTAAGAAATCGTAGACCCGATCCTTTTCAATAAAACTCTTTAGAATGGCCGCATCATCTGGACACCGCATCTGAAATACTCGATAATGATCGAGTTCTTGCCATAAGTTATGCAGAGAATTAGCATACTCAGTAACAGTCTTACCTCCTTGCTTTGTCCCACTGGTTTTCACCTTAATTTCATACACCTGGGCTGCATCACGAGCCTTTGAGTACGTCCGTCGAACGGAATCCCAGATCTCCTTTGCGGTTGGTAGAAACATACAAGTGTCGCTTATGGCTAGTTCCATGGAATTCCATAGCCATGACATGATCATGGAATCAGCCTCATCCCACGCATCAAAATCAGGATCTCCTTTCTTGGGTCCCATCCCAAGTAAATGGCTGAGTTTTCCTTTCCCCTTCAGATACGTCTTGACAAATTGTGACCACTTGAGGTAGTTCTTCTCATTCAATCTATAGGTTGGCCTGATATTCTAAAGATCACCTATCATGTGTGTTGAGGCGACCTCCTTAGATTGGGTCATGCTAGGATTTGTGGCTTTGGGTGTGATTTTAGATGTGGCCATTTTGGAGAGTGAATGTTAAGAAGAGAACATAGGCAATAGTGTAGCTATGAAGACTGCAATTGAAATCCAGAAATCTGTTTAGGAGAATAATAGACAGCAACGAAGGAGAGAAAAAAACGCAGCAATGAAAACTGCAATTTTAAATTCAGGAATCTAGCCTAGAGCTCGATACCATGTGAAATTTTAGATGGAGAGAAATTGTTATTCTCATTCATATCTTTCGGTGCTTTACAATGCTGTATTTATAGGCTAATACACAGATAAATCCTAACAAACAAAAATAAAGGAAAGAAATTTAAAAAAGGAGAAAAACTAAAATCCCACGATTTGTGGGTTAACAACTATAATCCCATGATGTGTGGGATTTGATCAGAATCAAATCAGAATAAAAAACCTCCTAAAAATCCTATGTATTTACAGCAATATAATATCTATTTACAGCTCAATGGTGTGCGTGTGTATACACACAAGGTCTATGTTTCAAGACACCAAAAATAGCTGCCGGAACTTCATGTGTATGAGAAATTAAAACATACAAACCATACCCTACGTTCGCAAGGGGGTTCTCCGTATGATTTTTATTTTCCTTCACTATTAAATACCCCGGGGGACAATCTCATTTTACTTTTCAAAAATACATACCGCCAACCGATGCGAGACTTTCCTAGAAAATAATTTTCAAGATGCTAAGCTATTCCGTACCGAACTTGCTCAGACCAAAAAGTCACAAAAAGGTTTTCTGGAATATTGAGAAGGAATTGATACTTCTTTGTTAGTTAGGGGATTAGATACTTTAACTGTTGACTTTTCCAAATTCATAGAAGTTCCAAAACGTTTTGCAGATTTGAAGGGTCTAGCGTTGCAAATTGGTTTATTTACCTTGCGACAGATTAAAGCTGCCACAAATAATTTTGACGCTGCCAATAAGATAGGAGAAGGTGGTTTTGGTTCTGTATACAAGGTATGCTGGAAAATTGGTTAACCATATTCCCCCAATTTCCAAGAGAGAAGATATGTAGAAAGCAGCATTCAATGTAACTCAATTTTCACAAGATAGATCTGATGCCAAAGTTGAATTGCAGGGTTTTCTGTCAGATGGCACCACTATAGCAGTGAAGCAGCTTTCATCCAAATCACAACAAGGAAATAATGAGTTCCCGACGAGATTGGGACGATTTCTGCTCTTCAAAGCATCCACATCTTGTGAAACTCTATGGATGTTGCATTGAAGGAAATCAACTTTTGCTGGTTTACGAGTACATGGAAAATAACAGTCTTGCTCGCGCTTTATTTGGTAATTTGATATCACATTGTGCTTCATTGACTTGATTAATGACATGGCAATAAAGCAGCTTTGATGTCTTCTCGATACAATTGAAGGTCCTAAAGAATTTCAGTTAAAGTTGGATTGGTGGACAAGACACAAGATATGCGTGGGTATTGCCAGGGGATTGGCATATCTTCATGAAGAGTCAAGGCTGAAGATTGTGCATAGAGACATTAAGGCTACTAATGTTTTACTGGATAAGGATCTCAACCCTAAAATATCAGATTTTGGTTTAGCAAAGCTTGATGAGGAGGACAAAACACATATTAGCACCAAGATTGCTGGAACTTAGTAAGTTTCTTGCCTTTTGCTCCTGTTAACCTAAGTAGGAGCCAGTGACAACATAAAAGCATGGAATAGAAACATATATTCTGATTTAAGAAAAGTGAGTTGAATGGAGCTTTGTGGTGGATTCACATCATCCCAAAACATGGTGCTCAACAAATTCGGCTTAACCACAAAGCTTTATGACTGTCCCACCACTCGTCACATTAATTAGGAAAAAAGTGTAAATTGTGTCGTACTCTACCACTAAGTAATGATACTCTGATATTGACTTATATAATTGTTAATTTGAATACAACTTAGTATTATAGCAAATTCGCCCATGTTTCTATTGTATGTACATGTAGAAACATAGATAAACATGTTCACGTTTTAGAAGTTTGCGGTAATGCATGTGAAAAGTCAACTTGTTTGTGAAAGGAATGTGATTAATTAGAGAAAAGATGAATTGTAAGTTCATTCTACTATCTCTAACGTTAATTCAACAAAAAGAACTATAAACGTAACTATAGACATTTCCAAAACAAGTCGAATGATGTCCCCATTATCATGGCTAAAATTCGTAAACTTGTTACAGGGCGAGCTTCGCTTTACAAAAACTTTAGGCCTTCCCAAATAAATGTAATTTAGGTACTATATGGAGATTCCCTCACTCCATTTTTGCACGTTCTTAGATATCTTTATAATGCTGGGAAATGCCCTTAAGCTCATGTAGGTCATCTTATAAATGATACTTATATTTCAAACCAAGAAAGAAATTATGAAGAACGACAATGGTCTTTTCTTTTTGCTGAAATATTCTTGGTAAATGATATTAGAATATATTAGGATGCATTTGTTTTTTTCCTCTACTCTTTAGACCATAGCGTCACATTTAGGACTGACTCTTTCTTTTGAATTTTAGGAATATTAAGTATGTGCTATTTAAGGCAGTTACCTTGTTGCAAACACAAGCTCTTTTCTTGTTGTGCAGTGGATATATGGCACCGGAGTATGCAATGCACGGTTACCTCACTGACAAAGCCGACATCTATAGTTTTGGCATTGTTGCCTTAGAAGTTGTTAGTGGCCGGAGCAACACTAGCTCCCAAAAAACTGAGGAATGCTTTATTCCACTCGACTGGGTAATCAACTCTATCATTTCAATTATGATCATATCTGTATTTAAATCCTCACATGCACTTTCAATGGTTGCAAAGAAGTTTCACAGTTAACAGCTATTGAAACTTGCTTAACAAATTGTCATGCTGTTAAGTGCAATTTGTTATTTCAAATTAATCCAATATTTCTTGTCATGTTGGTCTACTCTGAATTTTCATGTAGATTCTTTTTTTTTTTTTTTGGAATGAAGAAAATTCTATTCCTTGAAATTTGGGGAAGTTGACCCCATAATTTAGGGTGGATCTCGAAAGTTCAGTTTTAGTCTTTATGTTTTTATGCTTGACATTCATACTCCCTGTAGTTTCATTAGCGCCAAACAAGTCCTTCGACTACTATTGAATTTTGGCAATTACTGTTAAATTAAAAAGTTTTCAAGACCATGTCTTGACCGGAATATCCATGTACTTTTTCACATTCATATAATTGAGTCCTTAAGTTAGATTTTGTTTTGCTTTGAGTAAGCAATCATTAGAGCAAACAATCATTATTAGTCCTTGTTAAATCTGATTGTTGCCTGAGTTGTATAATCAAGAACATTGAAAGACAAGTCTACCGTTTCATGTAATGACACTGACAGATAATTCGTGCTGATAACTCGACAATAGCTAGCGATTTTAAAGCGGTGTAGGTGATTTCTTGGCAACCGGTTAACCATTAGTAAGTGATGTTGTAGTCTAGTATCTTTTATTTAAAATCGGTAAAAAAAATCATGTTTGATCTGTATTGACTCATTTGATTCTTATTATCCATTTATTCCCTAAATCTGGTAGGTGCTTATGAACTGCATTTGCCTCGTAATTATCAATGGAGATAATATACTTCTTCCTGTTTCAGTTTTAGAGCATATTTTGCAACTGATCAATACCTGAAGCTTGAAAGGGAAATACCTTCACTTTACATTTCTGTATCTAGGCACACTTTCTGAAGGAGAAAGGAAATTTGATAGAACTAGTTGATCCGAGGCTTGGTTCTCACTTTGACAAAGAGGAAGTGCTGGCATTGATAAAGGTAGCTCTGATGTGTACTAATGTGACTCCAGCACTAAGGCCGCCAATGTCATCTGTGGTTAGCATGCTTGAAGGCAAGGTTGATGTTCCAGTCTGGACTGCGGGCGCTATCATGACCGAGGAGAAAATTGAGGCCATGAGGAAGCATTTTAGAGGTGACGAACATCGGGCGGTTGGTGAGAATATCACCAAGAGTATGTCTATTGAAGGGCCATGGACTGGAATCGCTTCGTCTGCATCGGTAATGATCTCTATCCAGTACTTCCGGATACCGATTTCGGCACAAGAGAGAGTAAGAAATGGTTTGTTGTGTTCTAAGTAAATTAGTTCTTGAAAGAACTAGGGCTTCATTGGGTAATCTTTGCAGCAGAATTCTTAAATGTTGCTTTGAAGTTTCTCTTTCGCTCGCATTTGGAACTGAAGGTATAGGTAATATAAACAAAACAACGAGTGTTATGCAGTGCAGTAATTAGGTATTGTGAACTAATTAGTGGGGAAAGCCTAAAGACAATGACTTGTGGTTTGGTGTTTGTATTCGTGCTATCTCTTTCCATTTTGTTATTCAAAGAGAGACGATGTTGCAACTTTTTCCTTTTCACACGATAATGATGTGGATGGTGGCCACTGCAAGGGAGGGAATCTATTACGGAAGCTTTTTATTTGTTTGAATGGCGAGATGTGCAAAGTGGCACCTTCTTGCTCTGGATGTGTTTTGTTCACAAGCTTGACTTGTTATATGTTGCTACTCAAGAATTTCAGTTAGCATATGCCAATTTTTTGTGTTTAGTGTGGATGAGGGAAAATATCCAAAAAGTCAAACTTATTATACGTTTGTCAATTCAGTCATAAACCTTTTAACTTTGTCAATTCAATCCTAAATATTTTCACTTCTTGCCGATTCATTCCATCGGCCAACTTTGGCCGGAAAATGCTAATGTGGACGCTTTGGCAATGCCACGTAGGGGACCGCCGACACTAACGTGAATAATTTTTAATAATATTTTAATATTTTTTTGAATTTTTATTTTTATTTTTTTCCTTTTTTTTTCTTTGCCTTTTATGGTGGCCGGCCACTAGCCACGCCGGGCGGCTGGCCCGACTCCGCACAAAGCGAGGCTTGGCCAGGCTAGGAGGAGCCCTAGCGAGGGGAGCCCTTGCGTAGGCGTGGCTCGACAAGGGTCTCCTGGGCGAGGCCGACCTTCCCTTAGGCTAGGGCGGCCTCGTTGGGCGACTGCGATGTTGGGCGAGGCCACCCTAGCCTGGGCAAGGGCCACCCTCGCTAGATCTTGCGAAGGGAGCCCTTGCTTAGACCAGATCTGGGGAGGCTGGCCTTTGCCCCTAGCCGGTTGATGCCCGGCCACCCAGGTGCGAGGGTCGGCCTCGCCAGATCTAGTCCAAGTGAGCGTGCTCGCCTGGGTGAGGGCGAGCCTCGGCGAGGGCTCCCCTCGCCGAATCTGGCGAAGGTCAACCCTCGCCCAAGCCAGCGTGGCCTCTCCCGGCATCGCCGTTGCCCGGCTGATGCCCAGCGAGGCCACCTTGGCCTGGGTGAGGGTCGGCCTCACCTAGGCGACCCTTGCTGGGCCGCGCTTGGGCAAGGGCTCCCCTCGCTGGGGCTCCTCCTCACCCGATCGAGCTTTGCCTGTGGCGGGTGAGGCCAACTGGCTGGCTTTGGCCGGTGGTCGGCAACCGGAAAAGGCCAAGAAAGTCAAAAAAAGAGGGGAAAAAATAGAAAAAATAATAAAAATTATAAAAAATATATTAAAATATTATTATCCACGTCAGTGCCGATAGTTCTACGTGACACCGCTGGCATCTACATCAGCATTTTCCGGCCAATTTTGGCCGGATGGACTGAATCGGTAATAAATGCAAAATGTTTAGAACTGATTGGCAAAGTTAAAAGGTTTAGGACTGATTGGCAAAGTTAAAAGGTTTGGGACTGATTGGCAAAAGTGCAATAGGTTTAGGACTTTTTGGATAATTTTCCCATGTGGATGATGGCCGGCCAATGTCATCTTTCCCATCTTTGAGAAATGATGAAAGAGAAACTTGTATGTCTACCCGCAAAAAAGTTATCTGGAGAATCTTGCATGACTAGTCACTGTTTATTGCAAATGTTGGATTACTACCTCATTAGCAGACTACTTCCATTTTGTCAATGGTTCTATATTATGAGTCAATGCCCAAAACGACCTTAGGTTTATGTCAAAAGAATCAAACAAGTTGAAACTGAAACCGAAAGCTTAATGGGTTTGTCTAGTCCGCCTGAGAACTTAGAGGTGGGGGCTGAGTGAATATTGATGAAGTTGACACTTAACATCCCACAACAAAAATTGAAGTGTCCACATCAAAGGTGGGTAATTCGATGCTGCTATTGCAACTACAACCCATCAAAGCAAAACAGCAGATTTGTTGGAACTTCGTAAATCCTGATTTCTAAACCGGCATACCTCCACCGAAATTGGAAACCAAATCCTGTATCCTAAGTAACTAACCGAAAAAGAGCAAAAAAGAAGGGGTGCTTTAAGTGGAATCTGACAAGTACCTATATCTCGGTGTACCATTACTTCTAGTAGTTACTTTTTACTTTCTTATCGAATTAATAAAAAGAATATGATGGTTCAATGTCATGCCATTCTTTATCTCTCGCTCTCTCTCAACTCTGCAATAAAAATTTAGTAAAAGTGGTTCGTTTTTATGCAATGCAAGGGACTGAATTTTGGGAAGTAAGTGAAGTCGATATCGAGTTGACATTGACCGTTGGTTAGCTTTTGCAACTTGGGTGGGTCAGAGAATGCAAGTCGGACCGCATTCAATGAGCGGGCCATACTATAAGGTAAGGTGATTTATTTTTCCATCTATCTATATTTCTTAAATCACTTAGGTTTAGGTTTCATTTATGACTATAGATGTAATTGTTAGTGAAATTTTATTTAAATAGTAATATTTGGAAAGGTTTTTTTGTCAATTTTATAACTATCATCAATTTAATAATTACATGTCACTATGAAAAAAAAAGAACTTAAATTTTAGTTTAAGATAAAATAGGTGGCAAACTATAGAGGTAATTTTTCCCTGACTCAAGAAAGGGGTAGGCTTTCAAATGAATACTAACGACCAATATCGCTATGGAAAATCATTGAATGGTTTAGACTTTTTTATAGGACATTGGAAGGTTTAGAGATTGGAAATGAGTTCATGTCAAGAAATTGACAAAGCATAAAAATGGTTTTTTTTTTTTTTCAAAATAAGTGGCGGATCTCATCTATTCACATTGTCTTTTAATCCGTGCTCCTCTCATTAGATGATGGCATGTGCATTTAAGATCAAAATAAAGTTAGAAAATATCAAGATCAGAAACATGTAAAATTGAATTGGAAAACAAAGGAATAGAGAATTTAAATACGTGTGGGTCATGGGTTTTCATGATTAGACTAAAGGGAGAACATGGGTCTCAAAATTTAAGATGAGTCTAGTATACATTTCGACTCATATTATTTATATGCTGAAAATCATATTCTATCTACCAAATATGATAATTTTCCCGCATTTGATGCATTTGCCGGTTGAATGGAGATCTTCAATCCAGTCTGCACTTACTCTCATTGGCATCTGAATCAACTCTCAACTGCATTAATGCATGTACTGATATGTTCACAATGCAATGTGTAAAGACTTTCATGGAAACATGATGTAGATGTGAAAGATTGACATTTCTTTTGAACACGATAAAACATCCGCATGGAAAGTTTTCTATCACAAGAAGAAAAGAGGGACATCAAAAATTCAAAGAAGCTCATTAGCATAAATTCCACGTTCTAGATTATGAACGCAAAAGCAAATTGCCAAATCATGGAGGTCGGGTCCTTAGTGTTGGCAAGAACGAATAATTGTCTCCGGAGACTCCCATAGTCAATGCATGCATGTTTCTCGTCGTAGAAATTGTCTCCTCATTGCATGGTTGACTGGGCAGTCCTTGTTGAGTTCAAAAATCACCGTGCCAACAGTAATAAAAGGGTGCAATTAAAAGGCTTTCGACCAAAAAAACAGTAATTAAAAGGTCAAAAATTGAATCACCTTTAGGGAAGCTATGTCATAGTGTAGTCTACTAATAACGTTTCAGGTGGCTAGGCAAGTAAACTAACTAGGTTCTACTTTTGAGGAGTTGATTTTTTTTCATCCAAGTTGAGAATCATAATGACTGAAAGATGTAATATTCTGTATAACATCAAATAAAGAATACACGAGCTTCTTTATAGGCTTTATATAATAACTATCTAAAGTAACAAATCAAGACCAATCAAAGGAAATATACATAACCATATAATAATATATAGAATCATAGAATATTTTAAATATATCTCTAATAGTCCAGTTAACTAATTAGGGCTCAAGAAATCTCATCTTTAATTAGAAGCTCGAAAGGAGAGGTGATTGAGATTTGACTATTTTCTTATTTGTCTAATTGAAAGATTTACTCCAACCCCATTAGAAGTATAAAACCGTAATAAAGTAATGGCGGATAAAAATGGTTACAAATTGATGACGGTTGAAAATCATTAAAAGAATAATAGCTTTCGAAATTTCAAGACTATTGAAACATACAATGGAAAATTGTTCCAATCTACATGGTTTCTTGTAGTCAAGGAAGACTTCAAGGTAAGTGACGAGATTCCGTGCTTAGAATCCATTACTTAAAGTTAACCTGGAATTTTCAAAGCTCCGAAACTTTGAATATAACTGCGTGGATTGACGGTATTAAAACAACCCTCAACAACTCGACATTAATCTGATTGGACATGCATAGAATATTATGTTTTGCTTAGGTCTTGTGCATGACGTGGTCCGTGGAACCATTATTATTTGGTCTAAGTCTTAACTTTCGTTTTACGTGCCATGATTTCTTTGCTATTGGTGTCCACGTTTATAACATGGAACGGAGATAAAAGAGGCCATGTTAGGCCAAAGCAAAGTCAAAGTACAAAACCCCTCCTCACTACAATTCCATGACTCGTCCTATAAAGTGAAAATTTCAGTCTCTTTCGACGATGACTATTTAAACAGTTAAAATTTCCTTTAAATATTTACGCACATAATTTGGAATTTTTTTTAAAAAAAAAATTATAAGCACTTGAAACCTTTCATATGCCACAATAGTTCTCATATAATCTTTTTATAATTTTTCAAATATTTGAGTTTAAAAATTATTGGACTTCTCTAGAAGCCAAAAACAAAGACAGTCATGTGTGTGTATATATATTAATTTTTCTGGTAGTAATTAATTGTTGAAGTATGTGGACAAGTCTATGAGCAGCTCAAGAAAGATGGAAAATTTATTTAAAAAAAAATCATAAATCTATTGCATTAGTGCCAATTCAATTATAAACTTTTCAACTATATTAATTGAGTCCTAAATATTTTCAAATTTTGCCAATTAAGTTCATTAGCCAATGATATGGATACCAATCATGCCCACTGGCCATCCTACATGGCACAATTAGCACCGACGTAGATAATTTTGCAATTTGAAAAAATCCACGTTTTTTAATTTTTAATTTTCTTTTCTTTCATTTTCTTTTTCCTTCTTCCTCTGCCGGTAACCATGGCCGACTAGAGGTGAGGGCTGGATGGATTATGTTAGCAATTATAAAAAAATTTAGGATTGAATTGACATAATTGAAAAATTTACGACTTAATTGGTACAAATACAATCGGTTTAGAACTTGCTTTTGGTAATTTTATCTAAAAAAGAGCGTTGTATAGTTGACTTGGATTAATCTATATCGAATAATTCCATGTTGAATGGGTGAAACACCTGTCAACATCGATAGAGACTTAGATATGCTAATGTACAAGCACCCATTAATGAACGGGATAGACCATGATGCCAAATATTTCAGTTTCCACGGCTGTACAATTTAATTATTGCCCTGAAAAGTCTTAAGATATTATTATTTTGTCCATTGATATTAGATCCCAAACTCAACATATTATATATATATATATATATATATATATATATATATATATATATTTGTAACAATTTTAATAGGATAACTTTTTCCATTATTTATGTCCAACATATATGATACCACCAGTGGCGCGCAAACTATATCAAGTCAGGACCAGAGAATTGGGCTTAACCAATTTGTAGGACTTGCAGGGTATTTCATTGGCCTCCACATTACCGGGTCTTGGTGGCCGTAGCCTTTGACTATTTTTAAAAAGAACATTTTTTTGTTACAATTAAAGTGAAAAGAAAGAGGGGAAAAGGATTTGTCCCAAAAAAAGTGAATCTAATTATTTTTCGGACAACTTCACGAGTTGCTGAAGTTTCTAAGAATTGTGGAATTTGGACTCCGCCTTCAATAAACTGTATAATAATCTAAATTGAGACATGGTCATAGCAAGCTTAGAGCAACGGAAATGACTATTATCTCTAGAAGAAAAAAATTCGGTACGAAGAGTTGGACAAAAGCTTTACTACTTCATTCTAAATGGCATATCCCTACATTCGAGGAAGACATGAGGTTGTCTCTGTCTCTATCTCTTGCTTTCAGACATCACTCTCTATCTCTCACTCGCTCTCATTCTCGCTCTCACATGAAAAGTTGGACAAAAGCCTTACTACTCCATTCTAGATGATTTTTTCTCTCTTTTTTTTTTTTTGGGGGGGGGTTTGATCTAAAACCGGCAAGGGTTGCCAACCAACTGTCGTCGACCACAGGCAAGGTTGCAAAAAAAAAAAAACCATAAAATATTCAAATTATTATTAAAAAAGTACCACATCAGCATCGGTTGTTCATGTTAGTAATTTCCGGCCAAAATTGGCCAGATGGTTTAATTGGCAAAAAATGAGTTATAGCTGAATTGGTAATAAGTGAAAATGTTTAAAATTCAATTTGCAAAATTAAAAGATCTATGATTAAATTTACAAAAGTGTAATAAATTTAAAAAATTTTGGATAATTTTCCCATGCCAAAGCAAATTGCCAAATCATGGAGGTCAGATTCTTAGTGTTGGCTGTTAATTATTTTTGTGATCCCACATTTTTGGACCCACATTTTCTCTTAAAGTGGCGGTTATTCCACATGTATTTTTTCCACACTTCGTACCTTTTTGTGACAACCGCCCATTTGGTAACCATCTTGATGGGAGACAATGTATAAAAAAGAACATAACTTCATTTCTGACGGGTGATCACAAGGTCTAACACAAACCCTCACATTTGGAATCCACTAGCAGTACCTGAGGGAATTGAGTTAGTAGAGTGTGCCCAATATTTTTACTGAATTTTCAGGTCTTTTTCGATGAACGTGATTATGAAACTTGAATTTTTATGTCTTATATTTGGTATCAGAGCGCGTTTAGTGCCTTTGCCTTGTTTTTGTCGTTTTTTGGTACATTTTCGGGCATTTTTGAAGATGAATAGTAACTCGGAGTTTTGAGGCCAAGAGAGAAACTCGCCGATTCCGGGCAAAATCCGGCGACCCACCGCTCAATTTCGGACCCATACAGTCGCACCACCATGAGGAACATTAGCCATGAGTTTTTCCGGTATATTGGTGTTCACCGAAGGCTAATCACGCGGTGGAAGTCGTGGTGGTCAAGGATTTGCATTTTGTGAAATTTTTTTTATTTGGGGCCAATTTCTTGCTCATTTTCGACAAAACTCGGACCCATGTGGTCGTGCCGGAATGCTCTTCAAAACCCAATATTTAATTGTGTTTGGGATGCGCTGTCGGAGAAGAAACGGCGGCGAAATCATGGCTGAAAACGGCGAAAACCGGTGGAAAATGGTTTTCGTGTGCGAGGGAGAAGGCGCGTGGAACCCACATGCCACGAGCCTACACGCGTGTAGTACTACGTGCGGCAATTGCTAGGTGCGTGCAACGCACGCGCTTGCACTGTGGATGGGGCGCGTGTGAGCCATACGCCCGCCGCAGATGCATGGCACGTGCTCGGCACGCGCCTGACGTCCCCTCCCCGCAACTCCTTTTACCATTTTTCCCTTTTCTTTTTACGTTCTTACAATCTTGCCTTGGCCAATTTATTTACTGTTTTGCCCCTTTGTACATTTATTTATTATTTTGTCATTTTATGCATTGTATGAATATTTTGTGCATGAAATTAAATGTCCAATGATCCATATATTTAATTAATTAGAGAGTAGCCACAGCATCTTTAATTAATTAAATTATATATTAAGAACTTCCCGATCATATTTAGAAATGGACATTGATTGTAATTAATTATAGTAATATGATGAATTTTATCACACAAGAATTTTCATTGTATTAATATGATTAATTAGGATGAAATATCATATTATTTTTCTTAATTTACCCATAGGGATTAAGAAAAGGTATATAATATGGTAGTTACTTCATGATGTAATTATGAATTTATTTAAATTAAAAACTTAGCACATAGACAGTTTTTATGTTATGTGATTTATGTTCCTGACATGTTTACGTTGGTAAATATGATTTATGTATATTTTGCCTCAAATTTTGTGACATAAGCATGATTATTTGATATGCAGTTTTGCAACCTGTGAATTTCTCTAAACTTAAGTTTGATGTTCCTATACTGAATGGTGAGAACTATAAAGTTTGGAAGGAGTCAGTTCTTCTTCAATTGGGGTGGATGGACATTGACTATGTTATAAGGAAAGACGAACCACCTACTTCTATTGATTCGAGCACTGTAGCTGAGATAGCCTTATATAACCAATGGGAGCGGTCCAATCGCGTTTGTGCGATATTTATAAGGGCTAAGATATCTCCTAGTATTCGTGGTTCAGTTGCTCAGCATAGCAATGCTAAAGCTTTATTGGAGGCCATAGATGTGCAGTTTGAGAGTTCTGAGAAGGCGCATAACATGACTCTGATTATGAAGTTTTCATCTTTGAAGCTCACTAGTGTTAGAGGTGTGCGTGAGCACATCATGCAAATGAGGGACATTGCAACTCAGCTTAAGAACTTTGAGATTGAGATATCCGAATCTTTCCTTGTGTATTATATTTTGAACTCTCTCTCGCAATAGTGTGCACCTTTCAAGATCTCTTATAACACACATAAGAATAAATTATCAATTAATGAACTCATGACCATGTGTGTTGAAGAGGAGGAAAGACTGATTATGGAATTAGGAGAAAGTGCTCATTTGGCAACACAAGGAAAGAATAAGGGCCATGGCAAGCATAAGAGAAAAGGTAAAATACCTCCCTAAGCCGACATTAAGAAAGAATCCAAATGTTTCTTCTATAAAAGGTAGTGGTATATAAAGAAAGATTGCGTCAGATTTAAGGCCTGGCTTGAGAATAAATGTAATCCAATCTCTTGTGTTTGTTATGAATCTAATATGGCTAATGTAAGTCACAACACTTGGTGGATTGAGTCTGGATCTACAATCCACATTTCGAATTCCTTACAGGGTTTTCAAAACCACAAGAAGCCAGTGGGAAGTGAACAAAGTATCTATTCAGGAAACAAGATGCGTTCGCATGTGGAAGCTATTGAGACATGTAGACTAGTTTTCAATAGTGACTTTGTTTTGAATTTGGAAATGACCTTTTATGTTCCTAGTTTCTCTAGAAACTTAATTTCAGTTTCAAGACATGTACCTGTGGGTTACTCTTTTAACTTTTTAGATTCAAACTTCTGTTTGTCGTTTAAATCTAAAATTGTTAGGAGTGGTATTTTGTCTGATGGTCTTTTTCGAATTAATTTACAAGACAATGCCTATTATAATGTAATACATGTTCATGATAATGCTGGTATAAAACGATATGTTGTAAAAGAACATTCATCTATATTGTGGCACTGGAGATTGGGATATATCTCCATAGAAAGAATTAAGCGATTGGTAAATGATAGAATACTTAGCACTTTAGATTTTACTGATTGTGATACTTGTGTGGACTGCATAAAGGGAAAGCAGACTAACAAGACAAAGAAAAGTGCCAAGAGGAGTACATAAATATTAGAAATCATACATACGGATTTTTGTAGTCCGGATATGGACTCGTGTGGTCAGAAATACTTCATCTCTTTCATATATGATTATTCATGTTACATGTATCTCTACTTGCTTCATAATAAGCATGAAGCGTTAGATGCCTTTAAGGTATTTAAGGCGGAAGTAGAGAAACAATGTGGTAAACAAATTAAGATCGTGAGATCAAATCGAGGTGGGGAATTCTATGGTGGATACACTAAAGATAGACAAGCACTTTGTTCATTTACAAAGTTTCTTCAAGAGCATGGGATAATTGCCCAATGTACTATGCCTGGTTCTCCGGATCAAAATAGTGTAGCGAAAAGAAAAAATCAAACTTTATTAAACATGATGCGTAGTATGCTTAGTGGCTCCAAACTTCTTAAGTCATTGTGGATTGACGCACTTAAGACGGTTATGTACATATTAAATCGAGTTCCGACTAAGACTGTCTCAAAGATACTTTTTGAGTTATTTAAAGGTTGGAAACCGAGTTTGCAACATGTACGTGTTTTGGGATACCCGTCTGAAGCGAGAGTTTACAATTTACAAGAAAAGAAGTTGGACCCAAGGACTATAAGTGGGTATTTCATTGGATATGCTGAAAGGTCCAATTGATACATGTTTTATTATCCATCTCACACCACTAGGATTGTGGAATCAAGAAATGCTAAATTTCTTGAAAATGACTTGATTAGTGGGAGCGATCAATCGAGGGATCTTGTTCCTAAGAAAGATCATTCAGACACTCAACATTCGACCTCAAGTTTAAGGTTAGTTGTTGCTCATAATGCCCCTTCAATTCAGCCGGCTATTAAACAACCAATCGTTAAAGTTCCACAACCTACCGATATTGATCTAGTAGATTCAGTTGTTCAACAATTACCAGAAACTGTTGAACAACCAGTTGAACAACACGCTCCTTAAGGGAATGTTGATGCAACATTGAGAAGATCTACTAGAATAAGAAAATCGGCAATTCATAGTGATTATATTGTATATTTACAAGAGTTTGACTACAATATTGGAGTTGAGAATGATCCTGAAACGTTTTCACAGGTTATGGATAGTGATAAATCCAATTTGTAGTACAATGCCATGAAGGAAGAGATGAGTTCTATGGCATCTAACGAGGTCTAGGATTTGGTTGAGTTACCTAATGGTGTGAAGGCCATTGGTTGTAAATGGGTCTTTAAAACTAAGAAATATTCATTGAGTAACATTGAAAGATATAAAGCTAGACTCGTTGCCAAGTGATTCACTCAAAATGAAGGAATTGATTACACGGAGACTTTTTCTCTTGTATCTAAGAAAGATTCTTTTTGTATTGTTTTAGCATTAGTTGCCCATTTTGATATAGAATTACATCAGATAGATGTGAAAACAGCGTTCCTCAGTGAAGAACTAGAGGAGGAGGTTTACATGAAATAACCTGAAGGATTCCTCTCTAGTAAAGGTGAGCATTTTGTGTGCAAACTTAAGAAATCTATATATGGCTCGAAACAAGTATCCCGCCAATAGTACTTAAGGTTCCATATTGTCATCTCTTCATTCGATTTTGTAGAGAATGTTATGGATCAATATATATACCAGAAGGTTAGTTGGAGCAAAATTTGTTTCCTTGTGATATATGTGGATGATATTCTACTTGCAACCAATGATAAAGGTTGCTACATGAGGTGAAACAATTTCTCTCTTAAGAGTTTTGATATGAAGGATATGAGTGAGGCATCTTATGTCTTTGGCATTAAGATCTATATAGATAGATCTCGAGGAATTTTAGGACCGTCTCAAGAAACCTATATCAATAAGGTTTTAGAGAGATTTCGGATGATTGTTTACCAAGTATAGCACCCATTGTGAAGGGTAACAGGTTCAATTTAAATCAATGCCCGAAGAACGATCTAGAAAGAGAACAAATGTACAACATTCCATATACTTCTGCTGTCGGAAGCTTGATGTATGCTTAGGTTTGCACTTGACTTGACATTATTTTTGCTGTGGGAATGTTAGGAAGATATCAGAGTAATCCAAGTATGGACCACTATAGAGCTACAAAGAAAGAGATGAGATACCTTCAAAGTACCAAAAACTACATGCTTATGTATAAACGGACTGACAACCTGGAAGTAGTCGGTTATTCGGATGCAAACTTCACAGTCTGCGTTGATTCACGAAAATCAACATCTGAATACGTTTTTATGTTAGCTGGCGGAGCCATGTCATGGAAAAGTGCCAAGCAGACTTTGACTACTACTTCCACTATGGAGGCTGAGTTCGTTTCTTGTTTTGAGGCTACCTCACATAGTATATAGTTGAAGAGTTTCATTACTGGGTTTAGAATTGTTGATTATATTTCTAGGCCATTAAGAATATATTGTGACAATTCAGCTACGGTTTTTATGGCTAAAAATGTCAAAAGTTGTAGTCAAAGTAAGCATATCGACATCAAGTATTTAGCCATAAGGGAACGTGTTAAAGAGAATAAAATAGTCATAGAACATGTTAGCATTGAATTGATGATAGCTAATCCTTTAACTAAAGGCATGCCACTGATGAAGTATAATGATCCCACATTTTCGGACCCACATTTCTTTTAAAGTGGCGGTTATTCCACATGTATTTTTTCCATGCTACGTACCATTTCGTGACAACCGCTCATCTGGTAACCGTCTTGATGGGAGATGGTGTATAAAAAGGAACGTACGTTCATTTCTGATGGGTGATCACAAGGTCTAATACAAAACCTCACATTTGGAATACACCATCAATACGTGAGAGAATTGGGTTAGTAGAGTGTGCCCAATATTTTTACTGAATTTTCAAGTTTTTTTAGATGAACGTGATTACGAACAATGGCTGGAGGTTTGTCTTAATCAATCTTGGCTTCCACAACTTGAATTTTTATGTCTTACTTTGGCAGGAACAAATAATTGTCTCTGGAGACTCCCATAGTCAATGCATGCATGCGTGTTTCTCGTCATAGAAATTGTCCCCTCGTTGCATGGTTGACTAGGCAGTCCTCGTCGAGTTCAAAAATCACCGTGCTAACAGTAACTAAAAGGTGAAACATCGGGTTATCTTTAAGGAAGCAACATCATGGTGTAGTCTGCTAATGACGTTTTGGGCGGCTAGACAAGTAAACTAACTTGGCCCTCCTTCTGGAAGAATTGATTTTTCTTCATCCATTGAGAATTATAATAACAGAAAAATGTAATATTCTATACAACATCAAATGAAGAGTACATGTTTTACATAATAACTATCTAATTTACAAATCAAGAGCAATAAAAAAAATACAAAACCACATAGTAATATACAGAATTATAGAATATCTTAATTGAGAGATCTACTCCAACTCCAATTTAATGGGGTTGAGGATCGTAGACAAGTCGAGAACTTGTCGAAAACATATGGCAAGGCAAAGGTATAAGGGTCATGATGGTCCCACCCTAATGAAAGATCTTCTCCCTATAATTTAAGAGAACTTAGTGTTGACAGTGGTTTGTGAGTTATTGGCATTCTCTGGAGATCCATGTTTCAAGACCTGGTGGCTTGATTAATTCCAAGATTGTGTTGCATTATTTCTTAGTCATATGGAAAAGATCTTTTCTCTCGGATTCTTAATTGTAATTGGATAAACACAATCTAGATACATGTATCCTATTGGAAGGTAATCCTTCCCTCAATTTTGTCTCTTCTTGGCCTTTTCACATGCATACAAGTCTGAGCTATATGTAATGGATTGTTAATGGGGTTAAAGTCAGATGTTCACAATAAATGTTATGCGGAGGATCAATTGTCTAGGGATACATTGTGAGAGTGTTTGACCTTTTGTTCTAAATATATTAATCTCAAAGATACATTAGTCGATTAATCCTATAGGAACGGCACCATGAATTTACATGTTTTCTAACGTCCCATACGCATGTACCATCATTGGGATGTTTGTAGAGGAGCATACCAGTATTCCACTAGGACAGCGTAAATCCCAACATGCTCAGGCCATTTCACAAATCGTCCCTAATAACTCAGGGATGATTACTAGATGTCCCTACCGGGCAAGAAAATTGTCCCAATCTGCACGGTTCCGTCCAAAAAATATTGAGTACATTTAATATGCCATATAGGATAGTACAATAAACCACTCAGAAATTGATGTGTCGACTTGGGCCCACGTGCTAGATTTTTCAAAATTTTTAAATGACCCTTTTCCTCGCTGTTAAGCTTTGTCCCACGCTCAATGAAGCTCTTTCTCTCTCCATTTTCTTCTTTTTATTTTTGCCTTGAGGCCATGGACGACGCTTGGGATGTGGATTGCAGCGTCGCCGACCAGCCATGGACACCCTGTTCATGAGCATGCCAACACTCATCCATGGCCATCCTCGGTGTCGTTTGGATATGCTATTGATCCCTGGGTATCGTTTTTTCCCATCCAACATGGACGATGCTCGTGACCAGCCATGGCCACTTTGGCCATGAAGCTTGACCTCAAACCCGGAGCTTGGGGTAGCCTTAGCCACTCGAGTTTCAAGCTTGGCCTCAAGCCATCTCACTGCAAACGAAGCTTGACACAGTCTCCACACAACTCAACCACTCGACCTCCCTCTGAATCATCCCTCATTGTTGCGTCTGGAGGCGTGCCATCCCTCCTCAGCGGCCATGAGCGGACTTGAGCTCGAGTCATGGCAGACGCAAGTGGAAAGAAAAGAGAAGTAGAGAGAGACGAGAGGGAGAGAGAGTCACACAGAAACGGAGGGGAGGAGAGAGAGAGAGAGAGAGAGAGAGAGAGAGAGAGAGAGAGAGAGTCACGCGCAGAAATGGAGGGGCGGAGAGAGTAAAGGTGAGTAAGGAGAGTTTCCGTAAGCGTTAACGGAGAGAGAGAAATTTTGATGGTTCAATTGACAGGTGGACTCAGATTTGTCCTATGTGTCGATCTGTATATGATTTATTATATCATCCTATGTTGTATATTAAATGCACATAATATATTCTCACTGACGGCAAATACATTTCTTTGCTTTGTACTCATGTGGCCTCTTTTATCTCCATTCCACACGTGACGTCATTCAACATGTGAGCTTTGAAAGTTCCATGTTAAACTCTAACGATGGTGAACTTCAAAAATTTAAAATTGATGTCTTTCTTCACTACATGAAATTAGAGAAAAAGGATTTCTCATATGAGACAAGCAATTATTAGATCTGCATCATCTTTTCCAAAACGAGATTAAACTTGGATTTTCTTCTTTGCTATCATTATGGTGCACGTGATAGATGGAGCAAGCTTGGTACATGGGTGCAATCAAATACATGTATCCTATTGAAGGCACTCCTTCAATCAATTCAGTGGTCTCTTCATATCCTTTACACACGCTCTCAGCAAATGTCATGTGGAAGGATCAATTGTAGTGTAATACCTTGTGAGAGAATTGACCTTTTGTTCAAGATATTGTGATTGCGAAGATACATTCATCGATGGACTCCACAAGAATGATAAAAGTGAATTCACATGTTTCTAATGTACATCTCATCTTTGGGACATTTGCGGATTGTCTAAGTATCCCATTGGGATGGTGTATATCCCTATGCGCTTGGTCTAGGGATGATTATCATTTGCTTTAAGCCTGAACTTTATTTGACATGCTGCGTTTTTTCTGGGTTGCTGTCCATATTTCCAACATAAAAACAGAGATAAAAGAGGCCATGTTATGTCAAAAGAAAAGATTAGTATCTACCGTCAAAGTAACAAAACCCCTTCACTGGGGTTCAAATTCAACCAAAATCTAGAACATACTCATGACTCATTGCAATTGGAAAATTTCAGTCTTTTTTAATGATGACTAGGTACAAAAATAATCACCGAATTGCGTGCTTAGTTCTCCACTCAGACGTACCGTTTAATTGGGAAATCTAGGAGACAAGGACTTGGGTTCATTTTTACTTGTTGGATAAATAAATCGTGCTAAATTTGGTACCAATATACTAAAAAGGATAACATGCTAAAGTGATGTGTGAAAAATCTTTTTTTTTTTTAGTTATAATTGATTACGTAGACCACATCATTTATAAAAAAAAAAAAAAAAAAAAAAAGGTTTATTGGGATATTTTCGGAATAGTTTTATTTTAACTACACACGGTCCAAAGTGGTAAAAGAATTATTTGACTTTTTAAAAGCCAAATAATAATAATAATAATACTAGTAGTAGTAGTAGTAGTAGTAGTAGTAGTAGTAGTAGTAGTAGTGGTGGTGTAGTAGTAGCAAAGTCATGCATGGATGCGTGCATCTCCATGCACGTTTGATCTACACATAAATTTTTTTGGTATCACTTTTGAGTAATATTTGGACAAGTTAAAATAGCTTTTACGAGAAGCTCAAGTAAGAGCCTTGTGTCATGGGTCAATCGATTCCGAACGATCCCACACCATGCAGCCTTAGGATTTTTTATCCCAAGTCAACCTCACGCACACACGCTCGAACACAAGGGGTCGTATGAACAAAGGGACGAGTGTATTGCTTATGAACAAGCTAAATACAATGAGGGGGAAAGTCCCCTATTTATACAAGTTCAGGTCTCATCTCATTTGTTGATCTTCCCTATAATCTAATGGTTGTGTTTGAATGTATGTCATCATTATAAGTCTGTACACTAGGCCACTCAATAGCTAAGCCTTGGGAAAGCCTACAGGGCGTGTGTCAAAAGCAAGGGCAAGCCGTCTGACATGAGCAAGTGGGCAGTCACAGGTTGTGCATGGGCCGGCCAAGCATTGATCATGAGTCAAGCACGGGTCGATTGTGGGCAGGTCATGGGTTGGCCCTTGTACAAGACACAACCCTTTCACGGACGGTCTTGGATCATGCTTGTCCATGGGCTGTGTCAATCTCCCCCACCTAATCAAGCGACGCCTTCGGCGCGTTTGCGACACGGAAGGCATCGATGCATTTCTTGAACTACCACGGGGCCTCGGACAGTTCTCAACTTGCTTTGCTCTTGGAAAGACCATTCCATCATATAGGGTACTCATTCTTTGGCGCACAATATCTTTTCTGTATGACGCGGTCTACCATGATGCATTCAATGTCCCAATCATAGGAGGTTTTTGCTCCAAGGGGCGCTCGTTGCGATTCGCTTCAATTCGGATCTTCCTCGTCCGCATAGAAAAATTTTAGCATACTCACATGGAACAAGGGGTGTACCTTGAGTTTGGCCAGCAAGTCCAACTCATACACAACCTTCCTAATCCGTTACAACACTCGAAAGGGGCCTTCATAGCGACGGATCAACCATTTGTACACGTTGCGGTATCGAAGAACCAAGTGTAGCTTGGCCAACACCAGGTCCCTGACTTAAAATTCTATGTGTCGTTGCTTCTTGTCGGCCCATTTCTTTGTGCGCTTTGCGGCCCTATGTAAGCATGCTCACGCCAAGTTCGCATGTTCGTCCCATTCTTTGGCAAACTTGTACGCGGAGATATTGCTTCCTCGATATCCCAAGGCACTTTTGGTGTGGGCAATTGCTACTTGGTTAGGATCTCGAACGGGCTTTGGTTTATGGACTCACTCTGCCACAAGCTATAAGAAAATCGGATCACATCGATCAGCCGTGCCATATTCACTTCCGTGTTGTTCACATATTGCCGGAGGTAGATTTCTAGGAGCGCATTCACCCTCTCAATCTGCCCGTCAGTTTAGGGATGCAAGCTCGTGGAAAAGTTGAGGTTCGTCCCCAGCAGCTTGAAGAGCTCGATCTAGAACCGCCTGGTGAATCGTGGATCATGATCACTCACGATTGTGCACAGGACACCCCAGTACTTGACGACATGCTTGAGGAATAGCTTGGCTATTTCCTCGGTTGGACATTCCTTTGTGGCTGGTATGACCGTCACGTACTTGGAGAAACGATCGACCACGAAAATGAGGGTTCAACACCCTTCAAACTTTGACAAGTTCACGATGAAGTCCATGGAGATGCTTTCCCATGGATGTTTCGGGATAGGCAACAGTTCAAGGAGCCCCGCCAGTGACCGTTGCTCTATCTTGTCTTGTTGGCATGTAAGATATGTCTGCATGTACATTTCAATGTCGTTCCGCATGTGTGACCTATAGTATTGATCCTCGACGAGTGCCATGGTGCAGTGAATCCCTGGATGACTTGCCCATTTAGAATCGTGGCACTCATGCATCACCTCCTTCCTGAGTTTCCCATGGAGCGGCACATAAAGTCACCGTCTCTTCATGTAAATGAGATCATCCTCGCACCAAAATCGCCTTGTCTTGTCCTCTTGGGCATACCGAAGGAGGGCTTGGACTGTTCGGTCGTGCTTCAGCCCCTCCTTGATACGGTCGATCCATGGACAATCAGGTTGACTCATCATGTTGGCCAGCTCCATTTCCTGCTTAAAGCATCGGCCATGGAGTTGGACTTTTCGAGCTTGTATTCAAACGCGTAATTAAACTAGGCCAGGAAGTCTTGCCACTGAGCTTACTTCAGGTTGAGCTTCTTCTGGGTTTGAAAGTAGCTCATGGCCACATTATCAGTCCTCACAACGAACTGTAATTCCAAGAGATAGTGCCTCCACATACGAAGGCAATGCACCACCATGGTATTCTCATTCTCTTGGACCGTGTATCATCGCTCGATATCGTTCAATTTTCGAGACTCGAAGGCAACCATGTTCCCATCCTGCATAAGGACACCATCGATAGCGAAATCAAAGGTATCGATTTATACCTCGTAGGGCTTGGCATGGTTAGGCAACACGAGCACTGGTTCTTCGGTCATGGCCTACTTCAACCAATCGAACGCCTCTTAACACCGGTTCGTCCACTCCCACGGCCTCTCTTTCTTTAGCATGTCCGTGAGTGGCACAGTAAGGCTCAAATTTCCCCGAATGAAGCGCCGATAGTAATTCGTGAGATCAAGGAAGGATCTTAGTTCCGTCACCTTGGTCAGTGGCTCCCATTCAACGATGGCACGGATCTTGGTCGCGTCCATCCGCACTTGTTCGCCCCCGACGATGCGCCTAAGGAAAAGGACTTCCTTTTGCACGAAAACGCGTTTCTCACGCTTCATTTATAGGTTACTCTCCCGTAGGACCTGGAAAACTTGACTCAAATGCTCGACGGGTTCCTTGAGAGTTCAACAATATACAACAATGTCATCAAGGTAAATCACAACGAATTGATCAAAGAACGGATGGAGTACATTGTTCATAAGAGTGCAGAATGTGGCCGGCACATTTGTCAAGCCAAAAGGCATGACAAGGAACTTGTACAATCCGTAACAAGTCATGCACGCGATTTTTGGCTCATCCCTTTCGACAATCCGAACTTGGTAATATGCCAATTGAAGATCAAGCTTGGAGAACCATCAAGCTTCCCCGAGCTAATTGAACAAGTCTGCAATGAGAGGGATTAGATACTTGTTCTTGACGGCGAGCTTGTTTAGTACCCAATAGTCTATGCACATGTGGAGGGATGCGTCATGCTTTTTTTGGAACAAGACCAGGTCACCAAACGAGGCCTTAGATGGCCGACTGTAACCTGTGTCGAGCAATTCTTTGAGTTGTTTCCGCAATTCCTCCAATTCTGGTGGGGCCATGTGATAGGGTGCCATAGTCGGCGGTCAAGTATCGGGCACGAGCTTGATCCGATTATCCACTTCTCTTCGGGGAGGCAACTTCTTAGGCAGCTTGGGTGGCATCACATCTTGGAAGGTGTCAAGGACTTGGGTCACCTCCCTCGGTACCCTGCTTTCTTTCACGCCCTCCTCCTTCAATGCTACCAAGAATGTCACCTCGCCCTTCTTTACTCCCTTTGATAGCTGCATGGCCGATAGCATTTTCTTATCGTGTCTCGACTTGCAGTAGATTGGGACCATGCATTGGCACCGGTTGTCTTGAATGCATATGCAATTTGCGAAAGGCCTAATGCCCGCATTGATCCCGTCAAGGAATTCGAGACCAAGCGCAAAATCATAGTCATCAAGGGAGATTACCTCGATGTCATTTTTGCTAGTCCACAGACCAAGGTGGAACTACATGTCCCTAACCACACCGCTAGTTGGGACTTCCTTAGAGTTCACCATTTTGAGCCAACCAGCTCTCTCTTTCTCGATCGGAAGACTTAGGCTACGCATGATAAAATTTCTACTTCTCTATTTCTTTATTTCTCTATTCCCTAAAACAGGTTTGGAACAGAAATCCATTTGGTAACGCAATTTGATTTTTCTATTTCTGGATCAGATTTCTATTCTAGAAATTGATTTGAAGAAGAAATCATAAGCCAAAATTTTTAACTTCTCAATTTCTGTTTCAGAAATTTTGTCATGCATACCCTTAGCTTCTTCACAGCCTCTTGGGATATGAAAAGGTCACACGCCCTGGTATCCACAAGCGCACCCATCGTGGTACCACTAATCTTCACATTTGTGAACATCATGCCTTTGGGTTCCTTTACCTTCTTGGTTTTTGATCGAGCCAAGAATACGAAGCGAACCCAACTGCGCCTCCTCTCGTGGTTCATCCTCTTTACATAGGGCCGCCAATTTAGCCATTTTAGGGCAATCATGGGCCATATAAGGACCATCATAGAAGAAACATTTGTATGTGTGTACCTTTCATTGTCCCCATCCACTCGATTCTAGTTGGGTCCTAGAAGTAGCAACTGGTGGTTTGCCTCCATTTGATTGATTAAATCTTCCTTGTTCTCCCCCACCATTGGCCTTGTCCTTCAAACGAGAATCGAATTTCGTCATGGATGACGACTTGTACTCTATAAGGGACTCAGCCATGGATGTTGCCGTCTCGAGATCCATCGCATGGCATCTCTTTAGCTCTTGCTTGACCCATGGCTAGAGTCCACTCATGAACTGGTGGTATGCCTCAGTCTCGCTCATGGATAGAATTTGGAGCAACTGCTCCAAGAATCGCTTTACGTAGTCATAGACTTCGCCTTTTTGCTCTAGGCACTTGAGTTCATCGCAAGCTTCCTCCTCCACGTATGCGGGATGGTAGTTCCGTCGAAATTCCTCAATGAATCAAGCCCATGTAGTGATAAGGTCGCCACACTTATAATCCGACCGACGACGCCACCGCAAGAAAGCATTATAAACTAAATACATTGATGCGGTGTTTACCCGAGATGTGTTGTCGTTGATTCCCATGGCTTGGAAATATCGTTCCATGTACCACAGGAAGTTGTCTAGGTCCTTAGCTACCTGTGAGCCATTGAACTCTCTTGGTTTGGGTGCTTTGGTTCGTGGATTTGCATGCACGGTGACCATCTTGTTCACACATGCAGCCTCAAGCTCGCCGAGCTTGCGTTTCAACTCTGCCATTTCCACACGCATAGGGACCATCTTGGCCTCTCACGCCCCGATCCTCGAGCGCGCGCCCATCCCTCACCTGGTCAATTAATAGCGACGTCCCAGGATGCATCGCCGATCCCTTTCGTTTTAATATGCACATGAGGAAGCATATAATAATAATCCCCAGACAATAAAGCAATGTGATAGACAAGTAGGAATAAAAACTTGAACCTGAAACCAACAGAATTATATACATATATAACAACTCAATCATATATATACATATACAAGCCATGCTAAAATGTCGGTCTCTACTCGAATAGGTTTAATAGCAAAAGTCATCAGACATGAGTGGAGTTTCAATCCTCATCAGGATCCTACTCTATATCATCCTCGGGGTTCTCCTCTAGGTATTCCTCTTCAGGTTCTACCATCTAAGGACCTGAAATGTTGTCCCACAACCAGGACGAGACTACGTCTCCGCAAGTTCTATACCCTAAGACTCAATTAGGAAACCAATACACCTTAGGCTACCTAAGCACAACACAAGTCAAAGGACTTACCTTGACCCCAGTTCCCTCCTGCAGATCAGTATATATCAGACGTACAGGAAACACATCAATTCACAGTATCAGATCAAATCATTGATCAATCGACCTAGTCGATTACATATCACCATGACCTTCCCTTGGTCGGTGCATTCAATACTATCTATAAAGTCTGACCTTAGTCTAGGACTGTTCACCCAAAGCTGAAAATAGATAGTATAGCTCGCCTAAAACTGATAATATAGTATACTGTATATATGCTCGCCTAAAGCTAAATAATTAGGGCCCTCGAGTCATCATAGTATACTATATATATATATATATATATGCTCACTCAAAGCTAATAATCATTGCTCGCCCAAAGCTAATAGATTAGGGCCCCCATACCAAGATAGTATACCAGTTCCGACATATAGTCAATTTCTCATTTTTATCATACCCGATAAAAATAGCCATGTGTGGGTACACAGTCAACCTTACCCAAAATATCATAATTTCATCTTTACAAATATCCCACAATTTCAACAGCCCATTACATATTTTTGGTGCTTTAAACCGACGCCTGGTTATTGATTAATTTAGGAATAAAATCCTAAAGTTAGAATTAAGTCAATTCATCATGATTTAGCACTCAAATAAATAAACGGACTGTACCACGATAATCAACATAAAATTTCAGTCGTCGGCTATCCTAGCCTAATTTCCAGAAAATAAATAAACAATTAAATAATTATGAAAATTATTAAATAAATTCAATAAATCCAATTTAGGCCCATATTGCCTAATCGGAAGCCAAGACGGACCTAGAAATTTTTTTAGACTCGTTCAAGAAATAATGGAACTTATTTCCTTGCTAACTACACCAACCATTTGCCTAACATGCATTGATAAGTCTCTAATTTAATTACTCTAATATAATATATCCACCTAATTACACTTAATTAAATCTAATCAACCCCTAAGCATCATTAGCCTACTAAATGAGAATTAGTGAGGAAAACTCACCCGTTTAATAATCCGTTCGAATCGAAACGTTGGGAACATCACGGGAGACGTTTTTCTCCAAAGCGGGCTAGGATCCAAGGCTTGAAACCACCTCAAAACGGGCTTGAAAGCTGCTGTGATACCCATAAGAAAACCTTCTATTTTGGCTGCAAAAACAGAAGAAAACAAGGCCAAGATGGGAGGCAAGGCTCGGGAAAACTTTGGTGGCTTGAAAAGGGTTGTACACGGTGGTCAAACAGGCTCCGATGGGCCTCCACAGCTCCTCAAAGCTGCTGGACAGCAAGCTGGATGGCGGAGCAGGAGGTCAAAGCGGCGGGGTCACGCGGAAAGGCAGCAGCGTGCGGGTGGGGAGCGAAGAGGGCGATCGGCAAGCGACGGTCTCAATAGCGATCCAGCATGGGGTGGAGGGTTTCACGGTTCTTCTTTGCTACTGGTGGCGACGCACAATGGAGGGGAGAGGAGCTTGGACGGTGGCTAAGCAAGAGGAAAGAGAGAGAGGCAAAGATGGGGGCCTACCATGCATATTTTCCACATTTTTGTCCCCCCCCCCCAAGCTTGTCCATCAAGCCATGGTTCTATGGCTGTCATTGAGCCACCAAGGCTTCCTCTTGGACATGTGAAATGGTCCAAAATGACTAGGGGGAGGGGGAGCTACGAATTTGTAAGAAATGTGCTTCAATTGGATACTTCATCTCACTAGATTTAATCTCATATGGCTTTAATTAATTCAATTGGCACCCAAATACATTTCAATTGATATTTTTCCTCACCCATGACTCCATCTTGCATCCCAAATTTGTGACAAAAAATAATCCCTGGCCTTTTCTGAACAAAAACGGTCATAGCCCGACTTTTTCCCAAAAAGTCTTGGTTGGCAGAAAAATCTTCTGAGACGAGTCGTTGGTCCTAGAATTTATTGTGACATAGCAGAATCTTCAATTTTTGAAATCGAACTCAAATTGGCAGTTAATTTCCATTCGATGCGTTTTTAGCGTAACCTAGACTACCGGGTAGTTTTTAGAAATTTTTAGTGCAAATGACCCGTGGTCTATTTTCTTCGAGCCACAATGAACCCACTCGACTCAATGGCGACTCTCAATTGTCGTGAAAATCTGAATGATTCAAATACGGACACAAGGTACTAAAACGACAAAGTGAAATCAAATTAGTGTCGGTTGATAAGAATTTTTCAATTTAGTGAAGTCACTCACGATCGGCCACACATCTCAATCGAACTGACCTATCTCTGATCTCAAATCGATTTTTAACTATATTGGAATTGCCTCTAAAGATGAGCACGATCGAGAAGCCGATTCCTGGTTGAATTCTCATGTCTATTACCTTAAAATTCCTTAATAGCTTCCTTAAATAATCTAGTTACCTCGAGGGTGATTAGCTCTAAGAACAGTCCTATAGGTGCATCAATGAAATACCCGATTCATCTAGTAGAAAACAGGACTGAAAATCTTAAATGTCACAACTCTTCCCCTTTTATAAAAATTTCGTCCTCGAAATTTAAACCATTACACAACTCTGTCAAAGAGGTGGGGGTACAACTGTCTCATCAACTCTTCTGTCTCCCATGTCACTCCTTCAGTACTGTGGTGTTACTAGACCACTTTGACCAATGGAATGGTCTTTGTACACAGAACTTGCTCTTTTCGATCCACTATCTGAACTAGGCTTTCAACATATGACACGCGGTCATCCACGTCCAATTCTTCAAAATTGAGCACGTGGGTCCGGTCGGGTTCATACTTCCTTAACATCGACACGTGAAAGACGTAGTGCACTTGCGTCAATCTCGGTGGCAACACAAGACAATACGCTAGGCTCCCGATTCTTTCAAGAATCTCAAACGGACCTACGTACCTCGGACTCAGTTTTCCTTTCTTTCCAAAGCGCGAAGTTCCCCTCATTGGTGACACCTTTAGAAAAAGGTGACCACCAACTTGGAATTCCAAAGACCTCCGGTGCTTATCTGCATAACTTTTCTATCTACTCTGAGTGGTCTTTAGTCTGCCTTTGATCATTGCCACGGCTTCTACTGATTGTTGAACCAACTTTGGGCCTATAATCTTTCTTTCCCCAACTTCATCCCAACACACTAGTGTTCTGCACACTCTACCATACAACGCTTAAAAAAAAACCATTTTTAATGCTCTACTGATAACTATTGTTGTAGGTAAATTCCATCAGGTGTAACTGATTTTCCCAACTTTCTTTGAAATCTAGTACACAAACTCTCAGTATGTCCTCGAGGGTCTGAAATGTCCTCTAAGACTGGCCATCTGTTTAAGGATGATATGCCGTACTGTACTAAAACTTCGTACCTAGAGCACTTTGTAAGCTTTTCCAAAAAGCGGCAGTAAACCTTGGGTCTCTATTTGAAGTTATCGTCACTGGCACTCCATGCATACGAACCACTTGTTGCACGTACAGATCTGCGTGCCTATCCAAGCTAAGGTCCTTTCGTACTACAATAAAGTAAGCCGACTTTGTCAGTTTGTCGACTACTACCCAAATCGAATCATTTTCTCTCTGACTCCTCGGTAGTCCAGTCACGAAGTCCATCGTGATATGCTCCCATTTCCACTATGGGATCTTGAGAGATTGCAGAAGTCCTCCCGATTTACAATGTTGAGTTTTCACTTGCTGACGTCAAACACTTTGTGACATGCTTGGCAATGTCCGCCTTCATACCTGACCACCAATAGTGTTGATGCAGATTCTGATACATCTTGGTACTACTATGATGAATATTGTAACCGCTACGATGCGCTTAAGGTAAAATATCTTCTCTAAGCTCCACATCTTTAGGTACAACTAAACGTCCCTAGAACCTTAGTGTTCCTTTATCAAAAATCTGGATTATTTTCTTAGTGTCCTCTTGTAGAATTTTCTACACATTTGGGTTTGTCAGTTGGAGTAGCTTGATTCTAATCTGGACATCTGGCTCAATTCTGAGAGTGGCCATAAGACTTGAAAGGTGGCCTACCTCAAACTTGAATACCGAATCTCAAGCTCTCTCGATTAAGTTCCACTCCTTAATCAATATATGAGCAACTGAAGACTTCCGACTCAAAGCATTGATGACCTTGTTTGCCTTTTCTGGGTGATATAGAATATTACAGTCATAGTTCTTCAGTAATTCCATCCATCTGCATTGTCTCATGTTCAACTCCCTCGGAGAGAACAGGTACATGAGACTTTGATGATCGGTGAAGATTTGAAAATTTTCTCTGCACAAATAATGTCTCCAAATCTTTAGGGCAAAAATAATTGCTGCGAGCTCTAAGTCATGCGTCGAGTAGTTTTGCTCATGAGGTCTCAACTGATGGGAGGCGTATGCAACTATTTTACCATGTTGCATCAACACACAACCCAATCATCTGAATGACGCATTACTATAGATCTTGAAATCTCCAGGACGAGATGGAATTGTCAGTACAAGTGCAATAGTTAGTTTTTTCTTTAGCTCTTGAAAACTACTCTCGCACTTGTCAGTCCATATGAATTTATCTTTTTTCTTTAAGAGTTTTGTCAGTGGTAACGCTAAAGATGAGAATCCTTCCAAAAACCGTCTATAATAACTTGCCAAACCCAGAGAACTTCTAATTTCTATCACTGTAGTCGGTTTTGGCCAATTGATCACGGCTTCAATCTTGCTTAGGTCCACAGAGATTCCTTCGCCTGAAATCACGTGACCTAAGAAAGCAACACGAGTTAACCAAAACTCGCACTTGCTGAACTTGGTGTACAACTGATGGACTCTCAGTATCTACAGAACTAGTCTCAGATGACTCTCATGCTTTTCGTCACTTCTTGAATACACCAAAATATCATTGATGAACACGATCACAAACTGATCTAGATATTCCTTGAATATACAGTTCATCAAATCCATGAAGGTAGCAGGAGCATTCATCAACCCGAATGGCATCACTATGAATTCATAGTGACCATACCGAATACGAAACGCTGATTTAGGAACGTCCTCCTTCCTAATTCTTAGCTGATGATATCCTATCCTCAAGTCAATCTTTAAAAATATCGACGCTCCTTGCAACTGATCAAACAAGTCATCTATCCTTGGGAGTGGATACTTATTTTTGATCGTTACCTGATTGAGTTGCCGATAGTCGATGCATAAGTGCAACGAATCATCTTTCTTCTTTACAAACAAAACTGGTTCTCCCCAAGGTGATGCACTAGGACGAATAAATCCCTTATCCAAAAGCTCTTGCATCTACACCTTTAGTTATTTCAACTCTGTTGACACCTAATATTTTAAAAAATAATAAATTAAATAAAATTCGATTTTTGAAAATCTTTGTTGTTGAAAATATATTCTCATTTCAAAATTTTAAAAAAAATTAACCGTTTGATTTTTGGAGCCATTTCTTTGTTGAAGAAGTTGAGTGAATATCGCTAGATCTTCAACAATTTCAAGTCTTTCCTCTATAAAAAGGAATGCGAGGTTTCGGAACCGGGGGGGCTACTTTTCGTCAAAAAATTGAAAAGTGAAAAGAGAGAAAACAGAGGAGAGGGTTTCAGCTTTTGAGGGAAAAAAAAAGAAAAGTCAAAAGAGAAAGGGAAGAAAGCGAGAAAGTGACTGGTCATTGGGAAGGAAAAGGGAAAGAAAAAGTTGACAAGACCCTTACTATTCACCTTCTTCCCCCCATCCGCATCTGCTCGGCCAATCATCCGCTTCTACTCTACACGGCGTCGCCGCTCGTCCGCCATCGCACCACCATCGTGAGAACATCGCTGTAGCAACAAGCCCGAGCCGATCGTCGCCAGCGATGCCTCCATAGTCACCGATTCCACGCTTGCCACCGCACCGGCGTTTCTTCTACACCGACGCCCCCCAGTCGCCGGTTCCCTACGCTGTCTCGCCGCGTCAGCATTACCCAGCTTTACCGAAGATTTGCTCTCTGCTCCACCTGTAGCCGCACCACCGTTCGGACCGACGAAGCGCTCCGTGGCCCACTGCACCAGCACCGCCGCTCCTGTTCTGCCGTGCGACCTGACACCAGCAGCTGCGACCCCGGCCTTCCACGTTCGTTGCTCGTGGCCCCCGATCGCCGGCTCCACGATTCTGCCCGGAGACTGATGCCACCGCCTTTGCTCACCTGTCACCGGTGCCACTGTTGCTGACCGCGCCCAACGATCGAGTGCTAGCACCACTGTCTTCAAGTTCCAGATTCCGCCAACGACCCACGAGCGTCGACGCCATAGCAGCCCACAGCCTGCACCAGTATCCGAGGCTTGCTTCACCGCGACCTCCTGCTTGCTCGCGCATCCGCAGCACCGCTGCAGCTACCTTAGCTCGCATCCTCACCTCTGCAGCAACCGACGCCGGCTCCACGCCCGAACAGGACCATTTGCTGCCTCCTCTATTTTGCTACAGGTCTGGTTACTGCCGAACCTCGCCGGAGCTCCGACGGACAGCCCTTGTTCCGAACGACGACCCATCACCGAACCACCAGCTGCTCCTCGCCATTCCTCAAGCCAACCGTGAGTTGGACTAGGTGATTTTCTAGATATTTGATTTCATTTTTTTATATATATTCTAACTTGATTTGTTTTGATTTATTTTTATCATTAGGAAATTTGTCATATTAAGTTATGATAATCAAAAATATTGACCCGCGAGACGTCGGGTTAGATTTTTGATTATTTTGACTTTTTATGACGAAATTCATGAATTTCTTTGCATCATTGATTTATATTAAAATGCCATTGATTTACATGGATGGATTTTTTGGCATGCCATCGTTATTTGTTCATCATATATCATGCATTATAGAACTTAGGTATTTAAGTCCATACATATCTCATGTTTAAAGCAACGCATTTTGATTTTTTTAGATTCATATAAGATTAGGTTAACTCTCCTTTAATAAAACAAAAAAAGAATAAAAAATGTTATTTAGGTCATATAAATCACACTACATATTGCGTTTTTAATTAGTGGGTTATAATTTAATGTTTTAACATTCTCATTATGTAGTTTTTTTTAAAAATATATATATAAAAAATGCCAAAAAAAATTAGCATTGTATCATTACGTTACTTTCTTTTTAATAAAAATTACTAGGTCATTTCAAATGAAAAAAAGAAAACACAAAAGTCATTTTCTTGGTTCGTTAATAAGTTAATTCATAATTAATCTCATATCATCATTATTTAGTGTAGGTTGCATATGTGTAATAAAAAAGCATCATAAAAAAAAAAATCATAAAAGAGCATGCATGTAGAAATACCATGTCATTCATCTCATATCACGTAGCACATGCATATTTAGGATTATATAAATTAGATTGCATATATATAGTGACAAGTTTAAGTCATATCATATGAATTGCATCTCGCATGTCATTAAAATAAATTCATGCATATTAAGTTAAATTAAGATTGCATATAATTAACATTCTTAAAAGAAAAAGAAAAATTAGGTGTCATGTCATTTAGAAATCATGTTTAGGACATGCATTTTATTAGCATTTTTATTTATTTATTTGAATTTTATTTTATTGATTGTGCACCTGCATGACCACCATTTACATGTTAGTAGCTTAGATTAAAATTAATCAACATTGCCTGTAAAATATTTTTAAAAATTAAAATAAAAATGTACCGAAAGGGCGTTAGACTAATCTAGCGTAACCATGTCCCCGAACTCATAAATCTCTGGTTCGTAGGAGTAAAGTAAATCTCCCGTTACTTTACTTGGGTTTCTAATCGACCCACCAAAAATAGATTAGTGGCGACTCCTGATTGAAAATCATTTGCATGTTAAGAATTCAAACCTAAGTTGTGAATTGGTATGAGCTTGGGAGAGATCGAGCTAAGCTTAAAGACTTAGTAATCCATTAACCTAGTTTTAGGTGGTTCACACCCGAAAAATTGGTCGCGACAAACTCAGATAATGCCATCCGGTAAGGAGTCTTAGAAATTGGCTCTGTCCCGGGTGCTAACTCAATCACAAATTCTATCTCTCTTTTTGGTGGTAGACCTGACAATTCCTTTGGCAAGACATCTGGAAATTCTTGCACTACAGCAATGCCTTCCATTTTCAACTCAACAACTGTCGTATCCACAACAGTTGCTAGGTAACCTTAACAACCCTCGTTTAACATACGAGTTGCCTCTGGCGACGAGATCAGAACAATCGAGGGTTCTCCTCGATTCCCAACAAACTCGAAACTCTTACCCTCTAACGGGTCAAACCGAATCACCTTACGATAGTAGTCCATTATAGCTCGTTGTTTGGTGAGCCAGTCCATGCCAATTATCAAGTCAAAGTCATACATGGCTAGGACTAACAAGTCTATTTTCCCCACTCACTCACCAATCACTAACTTGCAACTAGAACAACCCAAAGCAGTAATAACTTTATCCTCCAACGGTGTAGATATGCAAACTGTCGACTCCAACGATATAGGACTTAATCCTAGCAACTTAACATATTACTCGATAATAAAGGAATGAGTTGCTCTAGAGTCAAATAAAGCGTAAGCAGGTTGGTCGTTCAGCGAAACCATACCTGTGATCACGTCAGCCGCAACCTCTGCCTGAACTTGTGTGATGGCATACACTATGCCTTGAACTAGAGGTCTAAGCTGTCCTCTTTGCGGCACGTTCTTTGGTGCATACCCTCTAATCTGTCCCATAGGCCATGACGGCAACTGCGGTTGTCCTCTTGGCCTACTAGGACAATCTCTTATCATGTGGCCCTGTTGGCCACATCTAAAACAAACACCCGGTGTTCGGGGACACGGAGCTGAACCATGTCACCTCCTACAGAAGCAACACAGGCTATTCCGACTCAGCCCAGACTTTTCAACTCCACCCTTCTTATTGGGCGGGACTTGGAATCTGCCTCCAAGCATGGGCCTCTTCCCATGGCAAATCCCTTCTCGATGAGACATAAACCTCTATCCAAACAAGGGGACTTGCTCGTTTAGGCTTCTTTCGAGCAGTTGTGCTCGATGATAAACTTCTTGGTAATCAATTAAGTCGATCGGCACCAACAGTTGTCTCAACTCATGTCGAAGGCCACTCTTAAATCTTTGAGCCTTCTCCTTAGGGTCTGATCAGTCTCGGAGCATACTGAGATAGCTCCATAAATTTGACCACATATTGGTCAACAATCATTGATCCTTGACGAAGTCACAGAGATTCTTCAATCTTCTACTGTCTTGCATTCCTCGAGAAGTATTGCTCATTGAATGCTCTGAGGAATGCATCCCACAGCGGGACTACTTCTCCTTGAAATATAGTCTCTCTAGCGGCTCTCCACTAAGTGTTGGCTTTACCATGCAATTGATATACTGCCAGGGTTACCTTCTCTACCTCTGAGCACATCAGGAGCGCAAAGGCCTTCTCTAAGTCCTGAATCTAAAGTGAGGCGGCCTCGGGGTCTCTAGTACCCGAAAATCTTGGTGGACTCAGCTTTAAAAATTGCTCTACCAGCTTATGTATCGGTCTCTCTATCTGCACTTCTATGTTCTTAGCCAGAACATCAACAGGGGCAACGGCAGGTGTGGCAACGTCTGCGGCCTCAGCAGCGGCGACAACAGTAGTAGTAGCGGTGGCTTGAGTGGCAGCTCCAACAATGGCAATGAATGCGGTGGCTTGATCTCGAGCCTACTCCCCCTTTAACTCTCTCATGGCATCCAAAGCCTAATCAATCCTTATGGTTCCCTGATCACCTAGGGCTGTTACCCAAGCATCAACTAGCAGTGGTGCTACACCACTAGCGCTAGCCTGTGCTGGGACTTTATCGCGGCCTCCTTAGGTACCAACCCTAGTCGGCAACATAACCCGAGCCACAGGCCTTACAGTTCTCTTACTCGGAGTTCTCTGCTCCGGCTCGCTCATGGTTCAGTCTTTTCTACTAAAACCTGTCTTCCAAATCCACACTAGATTAGAAGATGAGCAACACACACAACAAGCAATTTTATCATACAACTACCATCGACATGCACCAGACGTGTATTTAAATGTCTTTCCTACAACTATCTCATGGTCCATCGCACCTTATCACTCCAATTCCTAACCATTACTCTGATACCACTTAAATGGGGATGTCACGCCCTGATTCTCGAGCACGTCCTCATCCCTCACCTAATCGATTAATAGCGACATCCTAGGTCGCATTGCCGACCCCTTTTGTTTTAATATGCACATGCATAAGCATATAATAATAATCTCCAAACAATAAAGCAATGAGATAAACAAGTAGGACTAAAAACTTGAACCTGAAAATCAACACACTTATATATATATATAACAACTCAGTCATATATATACATATACAAGCCATGCTAAAATGTCAGTTTCTACTCAAACAGGTTTAATAGCAAAAAGTCATCAGACAAGAGTGGAGTCTTAATCCTCATAAGGATCCTACTCTGGATCATCCTCGGGGTTCTCCTCTAGGTACTCCTCTTCAGGTTCTACCATCTAGGGACCTGAAATGTTGTCCCACAACCAGGATGAGACTATGTCTCAGCAAGTTCTACTCCCTAAAACTTGATTAGGAAACCAATACACCTTAGACTTCCTAAGCACAACACGAGTCAGAGGACTTACCTTGGCCTCAGTTCCCTCCAGCAGATCAGTATATATCAGATGTACAGGAAACACATCAATTCACAGTATCTATAAAGTCTGACCTTAGTCTAGGACTGCTCACCCAAAGCTAAAAATAGATAGTATAGCTCACCCAAAATTGATAATATAGTATACTATATATATGCTCGCCCAAAGCTGAATGATTAGGGCCCCCAAGCTATATATATATATATACTCGCCCGAAGCCGATAATCATTGCTCGCCCAAAGCTGATATAATATGCTCATCCAAAGCTGATAATATGATATACTATATATGCTCGCCCAAAGCTGATAGATTAGGGCCCCTAGGCCAAGATAGTATACGATTTCCAACATATAGTCAATTTCTCATTTTTATCATACTCGATAAAAATAACCGTGTGTAGGTACACGATCGGCCTTAACCAAAATATCATAATTTCATCTTTATAAATATCCCACCAATTTCAACAGCCCATTACATATTTTTGGCGCTGTAAACCGACGTCCGATTAATTTCCAATCAATTACCAAAATTGATTAATTTAAGAATAAAATCCTAAAGTCGAATTAAGTCAATTCAACACGATTTAGCACTAAAATAAATAAACGGACTGCACCACGATAATCGGCATAAAATTTCAGTCGTCGACTATCCTAGCTTAATTTCCGAAAAATAAATCATTAATTAAATAATTATGGAAATTATTAAATGCAATAAATCCAATTTAGGCCCGTAATGCCTAATTGGAAGCCAAGACGGACCTGGAAAATTTTTGAGACTCGTTCAATAAATAATGGAACTTATTTCCTTGCCAACTACACTAACCATTTGTCTAACATGCATTGATAAGTCTCTAATTTAATTACTCTAATCTAATCTATCCACCTAAGCATCATTAGCCTACTATGTGAGGATTAGTGAGCAAAACTCACCCGTTTAACAATTCGTTCGGATGGAAACTTCAGGAACGTCGCGGTGGACGTTTTTCTCCAAAGCAGGCCTAGGATCCGAGGCTTGGAACCACCTCAAAACGAGCTTGAAAGCTACTGTGATACCCACAAGAAAACCTTCTATTTTGGCTACAAAAACAAAAGAAACAAGTTCAAGATGGGCGGTAAGGCTTGGGAAAACTTTGGTGGCTTGAAAGGGGTGGTCCACGGTGGTCGAACGGGCTCCAGCGGGCTTCCACAGCCCCTCAAAGTTGCTGGATAGCAAGCTGGATGGCGGAGCAGGAGGTCAGAGCGGCGGGGTCACGCGGCAAGGCAGTGGCGCACGGGCGGGGCGTGAAAAGGGCGAACGACGAGCGACGGTCTCGGCGGCGATCCGGCGTGGGGTGGAGGGTTTTACGATTCTTCTCTGCTACTAGTGGCATCACACAATGGAGGGGAGAGGAGCTTGGACGGTGGCTAAGCAAGAGGAGAGGCAAAGATGGGGGCCTACCATGCATATTTTCCACATTTTTGTCCCCCTTAAGCTTGCAAGCCATGGTTCTATGGCTGTCATTGAGCCACCAAGGCTTCCTCTTAAGCATGTGAAATGGTCCAAAATGGCTATGGGGAGGGGAAGCTACGAATTTGTAAGAAATGGGCTTCAATTGGATACTTCATCTCACTAGATTTAATCTCATATGGCTTTAATTAATTCAATTGGCACCCAAATATTTCAATTGATATTTTTCCTCACCCATGACTCCATCTTGCATCCCAAATTTGTGACCAAAAATAATCCTTGGCCTTTTCTGAACAAAAACGGTTTTAAGCCGACTTTTTCCCAAAAAGTCTTGGTTGGCAGAAAATCTTCTGAGACTGATTCGTGGGTCCCAGAATTTATTCTGACATGACAAAATAATCGAACTCAAATTGGCAGTTAATTTCCATTCGGTGCGTTTTTAGCGTGACCTAAGAGGTAGTTTTCAGAAATTTTTAGTGCAAATGACCCGTGATCAATTTTTTTCGAGCCACAATGAACCCACTCAACTCAATGGCGACTCTCGATTGTCGTGAAAATCTCGAGGATTCAAATTCGACACAGGGTACCAAAACGACAGTGAAATCAAATTAGTGCCGGTCGACGAAAATTTTCCAATTTAGTGAAGTCACCCTTGATCGGCCACACATCTCAGTCGAACTAACCTATCTCTGATCTCAAGTCGATTTTTAATTGTGCCGTAATGGCCTCTAAAGGTGAGCATGGTCCAGAAGCTAATTCTTGGTTGAATTCTCATGTCTTTTGCCTTAAAACTCCTTAATAGCTTTCCTGAATAGTCTAGTTATCTTGAAAGTGATCAGCTCTGAGAACAGCTTTATAGGCGCGTCAATGAAATGCCTGATTTATCCAGTAGAAAACAGGACTGAAAATCTAGGATGTCACATAGCCTCTCAAGTCTCATCCCGCTACTGTAGTTCGTGTATGAGGGACCCCAGCACCTCGACACGGAGCTCTCCCATGCTAGCCTTGAGTTCTTGCACTTCGGCCAAGAAGCCCTCTCTACCAGCTTTCGCTCCTTCGACAGTCTGGTTCAGATCGTCCACCATCGCCTAAACATCCGTGACGGTCTCTTCTAGGACCATCATTCAATTCTCCAAATCCCTCTTTGGATCCTCGAGCTCGAGACAACATGGTTTTTCTTCGATCGGATGGTCTTCTCGGCTGGTCGCCCACGATCCTCTCGGTCATCGCCTTGAACGACCGGGATATCAACATGAGGATTAGTCATTATGCTTAGAATGAAGGCTCTAGTACCACTTGTTACTGGTCGGTCGATTTCGAACGATTACACACCCGTGCGGCCTTAGGATTTTTTATCCCAAGTCAGCCTCATGCACACACACTCAAACACAAGGGGTCATATGAACAAAGGGACGAGTGTATTGCTTATGAATGAGTTGAATTCAATGAGGGGGAGGGTCCCCTATTTATACAAGTTCAAGTCTCATCTCATTCATTAATCTTCCCTCCGATCCAACAAAGGGACGAGTGTATTACTTTCTTTTCTCGAAGATTGGACGATGTTGAAAAATGTTATTTGAGAAACTTAAATTTAAGAGAAAGTAATACAATTCATTCCTATTGCTTTTTCAATCAAACTTCGGATCATTTCTTTTCATATTTAGATATTAAGTAAATCATTAAAAAAATCTTTAAGATCAGCATACGGCCTAAGGACCTCTAGACTTAGAACCTCAATGCCCAAACCTTGGCCCATGGGAGGAGAGCACAATACCCTATGGGCCAAGCAGTTGGGTTGCAAATCCTGCTCTTGTGGTCCTCGGCTTGAGAACTTGAGTCTAGTGCAGGCATTGAGGTCCCGAGTTTGACCTCCAAATATAGGTTCGGGCTTCTAGGGCAAGATCTGGTATGCTTTTTCTTAAAAAAAAAAGGATCCTATTTATGTGTGTGTGTGTGAGAGAGAGAGAGAGAGAGAGAGAGAGAGAGAGAGAGAGAGAGAGAGAGAGAGAGAGAGAGAGAGAAAATGATTTAATTCACTTTTTGAGTTAGAATTTCGTCCATCTTTTATATTGTACTAATCAAATGGACAAAACACCTAATGTAGATGTTGACTAATCCTAGGACTTCATTGGGTTGTAATCTACACTAAGGAAAGGAGAAACTCCAATGTGGAACAAAAATCTCACATTTGAAGGGGTTGACTGAATAGTCAGGTGCTTAATTAGGATGTAAAAGATATTTTACTTAAATAACAATTAATCCTTTGCAAAGTAAGTTTGGAGGCCAGTTGGTCACTCTATGGTTTATATGATACTTAGTTGAGCCAAATATGTGAAACATTCTATATGAAAAGAAAAGATAAGAATTTAATGCCAGAGGCCCCAATTACGAAGGCCAACCTATTTCAAGAGTTAAGCTTCAATAAACGTGGTCCTTTTGAGAAAAAAAAATGGTTTAGTATATTGTTTTGTGGTCGTAGATTGAGCTTATGGCAACGAACTTAATCCCGTTGCCTTTGCTTTAATTTTGCTACAAAGTATTGTGTTGTCTCTATAGTTTCGTATCCAGAAAGCTATTTTGTCATACCATTGTAATAGCTCTCTCAATTTTATTTATGAAAATACTTGTATATATTACCTCGATTTTTAGATTAAAAGTTTGAAATGTAGGAAAACTGACAATGTTGAAAACGGATACCATATCGAACCACAAAAATGAAAACTATTAAAGGAGTACCTATCGCATTTTTTTAAAGAATAACTTTTGTTTTGGCTGAATGGATGTTTAAAAGGAAAACATCATTAGACAAATCTCAAGCAATAATATTACCCAATTATGTGTGTATTCAATTAATAAAATCTCATTGTCTTTCTTATACGTTTATTCAAATAGTTTTAGGTTATGCGAAAAGGAAGGATATAAATAAATTGTAAGATTGGGGAAAAAATGTAGTTGGCTAATAAATCCTCAGCTAATCACATTGTTTATTCTGTTCACAATCCACTTTCTCTATAATATTATTTCAATCAACTGTTAATCATGTAATAAATTATATTTGTTTTAATAATAAATCACATTAATGATTAAATCTAAATCATACTCACAAGTTCAATTTTGAATAATAGATAAAAATGTATATATTAATTGTGATATTTTGAATATATATGGGGTATTACATTTTATGATTGGATACTCATGAATTATGATTGAGTATTAAAGTAATAATTAGTATATTTTCTTTAACTCTGGTTTTAGGGGTAGTTTTAAAATTCCGTTTCTCCTTATTACAAATGTCATTCATAAAAGTAAACAGCGTGATAGTATTATAGTTATTTGAACAAAACATTACAATTACATTACAATCTTTATTTCATCACTATAATCAAATGATAGTACTCTGAGTCATGCTTTTTTTGCTTTTACAAAACGTTCCTTTTGGGGGGTGGGGGTGGGGGGAATTCTGAGCATTTTTTTTTTTAATCAATTGGTATGTAGATGTATATTGTATATAGCCATTCTCCAAAATCATTTTTGTCATGCGAAAACAGAGTACTCTAATCTCAGTCGCTTCCCGGCACTCTCCCGCGACGACTATTCAGATTGCCTTACCTCGAAAAGTTGTAAGCCTTTTTATTCTCCTTTCTCCGTTATCCATTCCTTTTCTTCTTCTTCATCACAAGCATCATCATCATTGTCATCATCATCTATCTCTGTAAACAGTGATGTCACCCACAACTACTTGAGCGGTACAATTCCTACAGAATGGGGCTCTATGAAGTTGCGCAACATGTACGTGCTTCTCTCTCTCTCTCTCTCTCTCTCTCTCTCTCTCTCACGGATGTATCTTCTATTGATTGGGGGAAACGCGATGATGTGGGTGCAGTTCTCTACTTGGAAACCGATTGACCGGTCCAATCCCGAAGGAGATGGGAAATATATACACACTTCGGGAATTGTAAGTAATCACTCATCTCGCCTCTCGCATTCGGCTTCTTTGCTATGTTAAAGTTGACTGATGCTGAAGATATCAACTCTCTTCTGCTCAGAAACGTCGACATCAATTGGCTTTCTGGACCTGTACCTCTAGAGCTGGGGTACCTGTCCCAGTTAAATCAATTGTGAGTCCCATGATGCAAATTCCTATTTTAGGCATTGAGTTTTTATTCGCTGATGATTTTGTATCTGGCATGGGAATTTTATCCATTGGAGGGGTCTGCTGAGAGATTAGCATTCAAGGTCAATTAACCAATGTGACACCATTGGTATTTTCTAGTTTCGGGTACCTTATGTAAAATAATTTCACCGGGGACCTGCCCAAAACATTCATTAAATTGACGGCATTGCAGGACCTGTTAGTTTCCAGTTTCCACAAACTCTGCTAATATTTACACACTTCTATTCTTTCTTCTTCGTATCAATCTCGTTGTTTAATGCACTGTAGGCGACTTGGTGATAATCAGCTCACGGGAAAGATACCCAATTTTATTCAAAACTTGACAAATCTCGAAAAACTGTAAGGCTTCACCTCTTAAGTCGATCTTTATAGATATACCCCTAAGATAATATAATTTATGAATTGTATCATCAGGGTTATTCAACGAAGTGGATTGCAAGGGTCAATTCCCTCGGGGATCGAACTTTAGAAGAAATTGTCTGACTTGTCGCATGGAGTTTTGGCAATTTGATCCAATCCTCTTTCTTTAAGATGGTATCGATCAAATAAAGTTCCCTATTTGATTTTGATATGCAGTAGAATAAGTGACCTCGATGGACCCAAGTCTGGAGTTCCACAACATAACAGTGCAAATATTGAGACAATGTGAGACCGATGCTCCTTCACTGATAGTTTACTTTATGCAAAAGAGCCAAATTGTCTTAGCAATGTGACAATATCAGTGCTATTTTCTTATAGGATTCTGAGGAGCTGCCAACTCACAGGAGAGCTACCTGATTATCTAGCACCAATGACAAAACTACTCATATTGTGAGTGGAAAGAAAACCTAATATACGTATCTTTGGAGCAGTCTGAGTTTTCCAAATCTGCCTCCATAACGTGGTGGGTGTCTGATATGAAGATGATGGCTGAGAATAAAACTTGACAGAAGCGTTTTGCATGATAAAACTATAGCCACTCTGTCGCGACCTTCCCGAGGGCGAATCACCTAAAGAAGGCTAATGGATTACTAAGTCCGAAGACTTGGCACGAACCCTCCCAAGTCCTACCAATCGTGACTTGATGTTAAGAAATTAATCTATTTAAACATGCAATTATACTCAATTTGGAGTCGCCACTAACCAATTAGGGTTGGTTAGAAACCCGAGTAAAGTATGGGAGAATACTTTACTATTTGCGAACCAGAGATTCAGTAGGTCCGGGGACATGGTTACGCTAAATTAGTCTAACGCCCTTTCGGTACCTTTTATTTTAATTTTAAAAATATTTTGCAGGCAATGTTGATTAATTTAAACTTAAGCTACTAACATGCAAATGGTGGTCATGTGGGTGCACAATCAATAATAAAAAAATGCTAATAAAAATGCATGCCTTAAACATGATTTCTAAATGACATGACACCTAATTTTTCTTTTCTTTTAAAAATTTTAATTATATGCAATCTTAATTTAACTTAATATGCATGAATTTATTTTAATGACATGCGAGATGCATTTCATATGGTATGACTTAAACTTATCACTATATGTATGCAATCTAATTTATATAATCCTAAATATGCATGTGCTACGTGATATGGGATGAATGACATGGTATTTCTACATGCATGCTCTTTTATGATTTTTTTTATGATGATTCATTTTTTAATGCATATATGCAACCTATGCTAAATAATGATGATATGAAATTAATTATGAATTAACCTATTAACTAACCAAGGAAATGACTTTTGTGTTTTCTTTTTTTTTTAATATGACTTAATAATTCTTATTTAAAAAATAACATAACGATGGAATACTAATCTTTGGTTTTTTTTTAATTAAAAAAAAAAACTACATGATGGGAATATTAAAATATTAATCTATGACCTACTAGCTAGAGTGCAACATGTGGTGTGATTTATATGACCTAAATAACATTTTTTATTCTCTTTTTTTGGTTTTAATAAAGGAAAATCAGGCTAATTCTACATGAATCTTAAAAAAAAAAAAAAACTAAAATGCGTTGCTTCAAATACGAAATGCATGTGGACCTAAGTACTTAAATTCTAGATATGACATATGATATGATATGTGATGTGCAAATAATGATGATGCATCAAAATGTACATCCTATTGATAATTTATCAACATGAATCAATGACATATTATCTTTATGTGAATCAATTATGCAAAGCAATTTATGAATTTGCCATGAAAAGTCAAAATAATCAAAAATCTAACCCAACGTCTTGCGGCTCAGTATTTTTTATTATTATGACTTAATTTGACAAATTTCCTAATCGGATAATGATAAAATATGACAAAACAAATCAAGTTAGGACTACAAGCTAAGAATCCAAATACTAGCTGAATTTAATCTAAAAATTTACCTAGTTCAACACACGGCTGTCTCGAGAGGGCGACGGCAAGGCTTGCGGTTCGAGGAAAGAGGTATTACTGAGACCTCACGGGAGCTTGTTGATGGTCTAATGACAATTCCACCACCAAGAGGCCCAGCCAAAAAAACCTACAAAAATAAAAGACTTCTGAGAGACGGAAGGTTGACGCTCAGTGATGATGAACCCCACTATGGACACTCGACAGTGGCGTTCATCGGGTGTCCGCGAAACAAAAGATAATCACAACACAACTCAGCAAAGGCATCTCAGAAGCGTCAACGAGAAGACCACAGTAGCATCGAGTAAACAGCAGGGAGGCGCGGTGTCGGTGAGCGGTGACTGGCGGAGCGCTTTGCAGGTCAGTGCGGCGAGGGGCTCAGCGAACACGGGGCTGAGTAGGAGCAGATCTCCGGTGGAGTTGGGCGATGCTGGTGTGACAATTGGGACTAGCTGCAGCTGCTGCAGCAGCGTCATACTGCAGACGGAATATGGCAGAAGAGGTTCGGGCTGCTGCAGGTCGTGGCAAAAACCGGCGAAGTGTTGTTGTGGGCGTCGCTTGGTACAAGGGGACTTGGGATCCGTAAGCGCGTCGCAGAAACATAAGCTTCGTCGCGGTTGAGGGCGAAGCGACGTGCAGGGCGAAGTGGACGGCGGTGGTCGCGTGGTGAGGCAGAGTGGCAACGGCAGCTCGGCGGCGCGGGCACGGTTGTCAGAGGCAACAGGCGGAGGCGTCGGCACAGGGGTGCAGTGGCGCAGCTGGGTGAACGTAATGGTGCAGGTGCAAGGGGCAACAGCGGGCACCGGCGGCTTCGGAGAAGACGGACTGTAGCCCCTTTTTCTTTTCTTTTTTTGTTTTTCTCCCTGCTCTCACATCTCACGTCACTTACTGCAACTTTCCTTTCACTTTTTCCTTTTCACCTTTTTGTTTTTTTCTCTTTCGAAGACTCCACGGGCGGCTCCCCTCTCTCTCTTTCTGCCACTGTACCTTTTTCTCTTTTCTTGCTCTCGTCAACTTCTTTTCTCTTTCTCTTCAGTTTGCTTTTTTTTTTCTTAGACGAACAATGAAGAGAAGCCCCCCCCCCCCCATTTTCACGTCTCGCACCCTCTATTTATAAAGTGAAAACTCAAATTTGTTTTCGCAGATGGAGATTTTCACTCAACTTCTCAACAACAAAGTGGTTCCAAAATCACACGGTTGAGTTTTTGAATTCAAAATTATTTTTTTAAAAGATTTCCCTCTAATCAAAGATTATCTTCTATTTCTATTTTCTAAATTTAAATTAGGTGTCAACAGCTGCCCTTGTTTGAAGAGAAGCTCGTAGAGGTTTTCTTCAAAGATAAATGACACATAAATTTAGACCCTGCAGAATGAATGCAAAATGAATATGAAATGCATATGCAAATGTTAATTGTAATCACTTTTTTTTTATAAAAGAAATGAACTCAAATAAATGCAAGGTCATGTAATAAAGAATGCCATGTAAATGCAATGATTTGATCAAGAACGTAGATCTCAATGTGTCCACACTTAATGAAATGCAAATGCAAAGAAGAACACGTACCTGTCGTACTTATCTGGAGATTCAAAAAAGTATTATTAGGAGTGAAATGATTCTTATGAGACCTGACAAACATCTGGAAATCTCTTCAGATAATTGAAAGGTTCAAAGTCTTCAGGGGATCTAGAACTCTCATAAGATCCCAAGCACCTAGAAATTGCATCAAGTACTTAAGATTTCAAAAATCTGATTTTTATGTCAGACATTTGAAAGCATTTACTGAACATCTGGAAATCACATCAGATGCTTGAAAAGACAAATACTTGGAAATCACATCAAGTATTTAAAGGTTCAAATATCCGGAATTCACACTAGACATTTGAAAACATTTATTTAACATCTGGAAATCACATCAAACGTTTGGAAAGACAAACACTTGGAAGTCACATCAAGCATTTAAATGCTCAAATATCTAGAATTCACACTAAACATTTGAAGACATTTACTAAACATTTGGAAATCACATCAAACGTTTGGAAAGACAAACACTTGGAAGTCACATCAAGCGTTTAAATGTTCAAATATTTGGAATTCATACTAGACATTTGAAAACATTTACTAAACATCTGGAAATCACATCAGACGTTTGAAAAGACAAACACTTGGAAATCACATCAAGCGTTTAAAGATTCAAATATCTGGAATTCATACTAGACATTTGAAAACATTTTATAAATGGGTACTTGGAATTCTCATCAAGTACAAAGACGACTGAACAAACTCAGGGTTTCAAAGACAAATCATTTGGTCTTTGAGGAAAAATTCATTTCATTTTTTTTTTTAAATTCACTGAAGGTCCATGCATGATGGCTTTTTCAAACTTCCACTGGGAAAACTTATCATTAAGACCATTTTCACTAAGGTGTGAATCTCTTGAACATGCTAAATGAGACACCTTTGGTGTGAAAGACTTTTTCACTCACTCTCATTTAGGAGGGGTTATTTGTCTTGACCATTGATGCGGGAATATATCACTCTATCTTATCATCATCTTGTCGACAAGAGTCCGAATTTTCTTGCAATCAGTACAACCTTACCAATCTGAGAAGTCTTTAACAGATACTGTAATGTGGGCTTGGTCAATGGCTTAACAAATGGATTCTTTGAGTCAAAGCTATTGAAAGAACAATTCTGTAATCATCTCCGGGTTTACAAGTCAAGAACCCTGCAAAATGAGAAAGAAATAATCTTGCTCGCACTTCTTCGAGCAATGCTCAAAACATGTGAATTCCTATGTTAATTCAAATGCCCTAATCTAAAGAGACTTTGTAAGGGATGTAACATAGGCTGGGTTCATGGGCTGAGAAACGAAAGGATCGTTAGGCTCAAAGATGTGTATAGGGGTCAAAATTGGTGATCATCTTGACATTGCCACCAGTTTTCTTCGCCACGAATTGTCTTCTTGACAGATTCTTTATTGGCTCAAGAGTTTATCACCTGATGCCAATGATCATTCAACTAGAGATCTTTTCTCAACATCATTTTCTTTGATGATGGGCATCGATTAGGCACACTGCTTTTTTATGCCCCCCCCCCCAATTCACCAGTCATTTTCTCTTCTTTTTCACGAGCATTAGCCTTGCTTTTACCAGGCACACTGCTTTTTTATGCCCATTGGTTCTATTTTTATTTCAGTTCTTGGCACAATGCTTGTGTCAAGTATACTTTAAATGACACTCGAACCTTCAAGGGTCTTCATCTATCTCTTTCCTTGCCCCAGTGTGGGGGATGATCACCAACTGGGTTTAAAAGAAATGAAATTATAGGCTCAAGTGGGCTACGCAAATGGTATAAGTGTGTAGGGTAGTGAAAGAAATGCTCTTCGTCATCCTAAGGCACTTAAATTACCATATGAATTCAATATAATAGCATGACTTGAAGATTGATACAAGTGAGAGCAAGAAAATTTCCATCCATTTCACTCTCCTTCAATGTCAACTTACCTCCATTTGCCTTGATGTGGGGTGGTTCTTGACAGGGGTAGTATGAAAGAAATTCTTCAAGTATTTAGGCTCAAAGAAGGGTTAAACAAGGGTTCACTGTAGAGAAATAAATTGCCCCTTGTCATTTTAGTTGTCGTACTTCATGCAAGAAAACTCTTCATCTTGAAACACAAAATGTTTCCATACTCACCTCACAATGTATAGACAAGGGACTGTGTATGGGATTAGGCTTGCCTTTCACACCTCATTTAGCATGCTCAAGTAAGTCAACATCTTTCACTGAATTATCCATTTTGATAAATTTCAAGTGGAATTGATGAATTGCACATCATGTGAAAACATTCTGAAATGATAAAAAGGCCATGTTCTATCATAAAGTCAAATCTGTTAAGTGTCTGTGTCTTGCCCCTCTTTACAAGGGAGCTCATAGAGGTTCCTTAAATGTGCGCAGGGCTGCACCTGAAACATAAAGCAAATAATTAAATGAAATAAATAGGGTAAATTAGATGCATGCTGGGAAATTATTTTATTTTGAAAAAAATTTCAAGGGAACATGAAGAAGCCCAGCCTTCAGAATTAGCTCCTTGCCGTTTTCTTTTGGGTAGGATTTCATCACAGGGCTAGTTTGGTGTACTTCAACATGCCCTTAAAACACGAAAATCTCCATGTATTTTATTGGATGAAAAGCAAATTACATTATTGAAATGAGGGAAATCCTAGAATTGAAAATGCAAATATGCAAATATGGAAAGCAATAAAGACTCCTATGCAGAGGAGTGTGCAAATAATTAAAATTTTCCTACTCTTGAGCTTTGTCGATGGCAAACACTAAATTCTCTTAGAATAATTCAGTCATTCCTTTGAGTGCGTCATCAGAGCTCTCAATCTTTGGAGGTGCGGGATCATCTATGCCACCCCATCCATCTGGGATGATATCCCGTGGGTCGAAGTAGGAGCTGGGAGGAGCCGAATACTTTACATAGTAAGCGAAATTGCCACTTGGTTGCCCCAGGGTGTCCATCACTTCTTTATCTCTCGAATTGGCCACAGGAGCATGTTGTGGTAACACCACTTCAACTTGTGGAGCTGGTGGGGCAGTGTTTGCTTGGAGAGAGTCGATTTGCTTAGAGAGCTACTCAAGAACATTCAGGACTTGCTTCATCTCCGATTTGAGGGCAGCAATGCGAGCTTGTTCAGCAACACGTGTTTGTTCAGTGTTATCAGCCATTGTCGCTCTAGAACGAGTACGGATTGGCGATCTTGGGTGAGCCGTGTTGTCACCTATTAATGTAAAATAATACAGTAAGTATCATAACAAATGAGATTGGTCCATGACAACGGTCAATTGCTTATTTTATTAAGTGAAATCAAATTCCAAAGACATCAACTTAAAATGTTAAAATAACTCCCTAGGAAATTAAATTCCTAAAACATCAATCTAAGAAATTGAAATAACATCCTAAAGCCAGAATTAAACTCCTAAATCTAGCGACTCTTTTCTATATACAATTGGGAGATCACAATCTTTCGAAGCTTCTTGTTCTGTCGAACCAACTCAGAAATACGAGCTTCTTTCCTTTCCACCGTTTTTTCAAGATTTTCAATTTGTGCTTTACGAGTAGGCTTCATGGTCACTTCAGGTATCACGGGAAGTAAAGCTTGAGGGATCTCGTGATGGTGGATATAATAATCTGAGGCATGAAAAATCCTCTCATTTCCTTTCAATCTTCTAGGCACCACAATCTTTTCCGGATGGCATTCAGTCCATGCATTTTCAAGATGCTCGATCCCATCGAGGTATTTGTGATCCTTGTGCATGAAGCAGGCTTGAAACAGATCCACTTGGAGAGGAGGTGGGATATCTTGGAGCACTCGATACTGGCGGGCCACTCTATAAGGATAGTAAGATGTTGCACCAGTAATTCCCATCGGTGGAATTGGATTATTTGTCTTGTGAGAGAAACAAGCCACGCTAACATGGAACCATTTAGCATACCATAGGAAGCCCTTGAGATCTGGATCTTTAAAAAAAGTCACCCAATCGGAAAATGATTTTCTAGTATACTTTTTCTCTAAGATTGAAAATCTCTTTATTGGGTAACTAGAATTATCAATTTCACCTCGACGCATGAAATGACCAAACTCCTTCATGTGAGAAAGAAACCAAATTTGTAAAAGTTCAGGAGAGGCATTCATGATTTTTTCTCCATTTTGTTTAAAACGGTTGAGGGATAAAAATGTCTCAGCTAAGATCATGTTTATAAAATTCATGCTAGCACATGCTTGTCTGACCACCCATGCAATCGAAGGATCAATAGCATTTCTTCGATGAGGAAATATTATAAGTCCAAAGAATGCTAAGATGAATATCCTACCCTTTGGGCACATTGAAGATTGATTTAAGAAATGATTAGCCAAAAATGAGAAAGGGCATGCATTACAATTAGCTTTCAAAACTTTCTTAACCTCATTAGTTTTAATTCTTAGAAATTGAGATAAAATTGATGTGGGTTCCATACCAAGAGGTGGCCTAACAAGTTCAGTCTCAAGGGGCATTCCTATGATGACACTATACTCTTCCAGTGTTGGAGTTAGCTCATTCTTACCAAAAATAAATGTAGCCGTCTCGGGACACCAAAAGTGCGATATAGCTTGCAAAACACCACTATAGACTCCGATATCCAAAAGGGAGATGAGCCGTCCCAGTATTGACTCCACATAATCTTGACCTTCTTTACTTAATTTGTTCCACCACCCTCTGAGCTCGATCTTGGGAGTTGGAATGAATTGAACGTCGGATTTCCCCATTGCATATAAAATAAGACCGACGACAAAACCTAATATCATGGACCAATGAAATTGCAAGTAAGTAAATTGCAATAGTGAGAATTTAAACAACTTACTTTCACTGGTAATGGATGACAATCACATAGATACACGCATGAAATGTGAGGCTCGATTTCTATCTAGGTGGCTTAACAAAATGGAGCTAAGAGGATAAGCTGACCGTTGCAATCTCGCATTAACGTGTCAGGTCCTCCTAACCCCGGCTCAGTCGAATGGAATGTCTAATAATCACGCAGTCTCGCGGATATGAACAAACACATTCGACACCATGAAGAACTTTCAGGGAAGAGAAGGTCAACCTCTATATAGCAATCTCGCTTTAGAGGAAGTATCCTTCTCAACACCATCCTAAGAATCCTATCGTAGCCCAGGTCCGGCAGCAAGTTGTGTGTGCAATAATGTAGTGCTAAAAACAATAAAACATGCACAACAGTTTAAATGCAAACAACACTTCTATAATTTAAATTCAACCATTCATCCTTAACTCCAACCTGCAACACAAGGGTTAGCAAAGACTACTCCCCTTATACCTCCTTTCTGTAAAAACATTTAACACTTCATGTTAGGAGCTTACCTCGTTTCCATGCTGCCAAACAAAATATTTATAAAAAAAAAAACAAAGGCCTATATCCACTATGAGTTTTAACTCTGTCCCTAGCAAAGTCGCCAAGCTGTCGCGACCTTCCCGAGGGCGAATCACCTAAAGAAGGCTAATGAATTACTAAGTCCGAAGACTTGGCACGGACCCTCCCAAGTCCTACCAATCGCGACTTGATGTTAAGAAATTAATCTATTTAAACATGCAATTATACTCAATTTGGAGTCGCCACTAACCAATTAGGGTTGGTTAGAAACCCGAGTAAAGTATGGGAGAATACTTTACTATTGCGAACCAGAGATTCAGTAGGTCCGGGGACATGGTTACGCTAAATTAGTCTAACGCCCTTTCGGTACCTTTTATTTTAATTTTAAAAATATTTTGCAGGCAATGTTGATTAATTTAAACTTAAGCTACTAATATGTAAATGGTGGTCATGCGGGTGCACAATCAATAATAAAAATGCTAATAAAAATGCATGCCTTAAACATGATTTCTAAATGACATGACACCTAATTTTTCTTTTTCTTTTAAAAATGTTAATTATATGCAATCTTAATTTAACTTAATATGCATGAATTTATTTTAATGACATGCGAGATGCAATTCATATGGTATGACTTAAACTTATCACTATATGTATGCAATCTAATTTATATAATCCTAAATATGCATGTGCTACGTGATATGGAATGAATGACATGGTATTTCTACATGAATGCTCTTTTATGATTTTTTTTTTTTTTATGATGATTCATTTTTTAATGCATATATGCAACCTATGCTAAATAATGATGATATGAAATTAATTATGAATTAACCTATTAACTAACCAAGGAAATGACTTTTGTGTTTTCTTCTTTTTTTTTTAATATGACTTAATAATTCTTATTTAAAAAATAACATAACGATGGAATATAAATCTTTGGTTTTTTTTTTATTAAAAAAAAACTACATGATGGGAATATTAAAACATTAATCTATGACCTACTAGCTAGAGTGCAACGTGTGGTGTGATTTATATGACCTAAATAACATTTTTTATTCTCTTTTTTTGGTTTTAATAAAGGAAAATCATCCTAATTCTACATGAATCTTAAAAATAAAACTAAAATGCGTTGCTTCAAATATGAAATGCATGTGGACCTAAGTACTTAAATTCTAGATATGACATATGATATGATATGTGATGTGCAAATAACGATGATGCATCAAAATGTACGTCCTATTGATAATTTATCAACATGAATCAATGACATATTATCTTTATGTGAATCAATTATGCAAAGCAATTTATGAATTTGCCATGAAAAGTCAAAATAATCAAAAATCTAACCCAACGTCTCGTGGCTCAATATTTTTGATTATTATGACTTAATTTGACAAATTTCCTAATCGGATAATGATAAAATATGACAAAACAAATCAGGTCAGGACTACAAGCTAAGAATCCAAATACTAGCTGGATTTAATCTAAAAATTTACCTAGTTCAACGCACGGCTGTCTCGAGAGGGCAACGGCAAGGCTTGCAGTTCGAGGAAAGAGGTATTACTGAGACCTCACGGGAGCTTGTTGATGGTCTAATGACAATTCCACCTCCAAGAGGCCCAGCCAAAAAAACCTGCAAAAATAAAAGACTTCCGAGAGACGGAAGGTTGACGCTCAGTGATGATGAACCCCACTATGGACGCTCGACAGTGGCGTTCATCGGGTGTCCGCGAAACAGAAGATAATCACAACACAACTCAGCAAAGGCATCTCAAGAGCATCAACGGGAAGACCACAGTAGCATCGAGTAAACAGCAGGGAGGCGCGACGTCGGTGAGCGGTGATTGGCGGAGCACTTTGCGCGTCAGTGCGGCGAGGGGCTCAGCGAATGCGGGGCTGAGCAGGAGCAGATCTCTAGCGGAGTTGGGCGATGCTGGTGTGACGATTGGGACTAGCTGCAGCTGCTGCAGTGGCGTCATACTGCAGACGGAATACGGCGGAAGAGGTTCGGGCTGCTGCAAGTTGTGGGAAAAACCGGCGAAGTGTTGCTATGGGCGTCGCTTGGTACAAAGGGACTCGAGATCCGCAAGCGCGTCGCAGAAACAGAAGCTTCGTCACGGTCGAGGGCGAAGCGACATGCATGACGAAGTGGATGGCGGTGGTCGCGTGGTGAGGTGGAGCGGCAACGGTAGCTCGGCGGCGCGGGCACGGTCGTCGAAGGCAGTAGGCGGAGGCGTCGGCACAGGGGTGCAGTGGCGCGGCTGGGTGAACACAATGGTGCAGGTGCGGGGGGCAACAATGGGCACCGGCGGCTTTGGAGAAGACGAACTGTAGCCCCTTTTTCTTTTCTTTTTTTATTTTTCTCCCTGCTCTCACATCTCACGTCACTTGCTGCAACTTTCCTTTCACTTTTTCCTTTTCACCTTTTTGTTTTTTTCTCTTTCGAAGACTCCACGAACAGCTCCCTCTCTCTTTTCGCCACCGTACCTTTTTCTCTTTTCTTGCTCTCATCAACTTCTTTTCTCTTTCTCTTCGTTTGCCTTTTTTTTCTTAGACGAACAATGAAGAGAAGCCCCCCCCTATTTTCACGTCTTGCACCCTCTATTTATAAAGTGAAAAGTCGAATTTGTTTCCGCAAATGGAGATTTTCGCTCAACTTCTCAACAACAAAGTGGCTCCAAAATCACACGGTTGAGTTTTTTAATTCAAAATTATTTTTTTAAAAGATTTCCCTCTAATCAAATATTATCTTCTATTTCTATTTTCTAAATTTAAATGAGGTGTCAACACACTCTTAACAATATAATTTCCATCTAAAGTTTCGGTCCATATGATTTTATCCGTAGAAGAGGCTAAGGAAAGTGGTATAGATAATATTTCCTCCACAATGTAGTCCTGATAAAATTGATGTAGAAGGTCCACATTCCATAAATTATGTTCGGGAAGAATAAGATCCACCACTCTTTTTGGTTCTATCCTGTTAGCGGGTCCTCCTAAAACACCCATCTTCAACCATTTATCCTCTCTGACCCTAATCTGAGTGCCGTCACCTACGGACCATTGGAGCTTCTCAATGATAGAATTCCAACCTAGAATAAGACTCTGCCAACCCCAAGAAGACCTAGTCCCCTTATTAGCATACCAGAAAGTTGTATGAGGAAAATATAAGGCTTTGAATATACTGCTCCACAATGATGAAGGATTAATAAAAAGTCACCATGCCTGCTTACCCAATAGAGCTCTATTAAAAGAGATTAAGTCTCGGAATCCTAGGCCTCCTTTATCCTTTCTTTGTTTAAGAAGTTCCCAGTTTTTCCAGTGGATGCCTAATTTATTGTTGTTGTTTTGCCACCAAAACCTTGCTATCTTTTGTTCCACCGACTTACAGATAGATACAGGAAGCTTAAATATCGTCATTGCATACTGCAGCAACGCCTGAACCACCGATTTCAATAGAACCTCCTTCCCTCCTTTAGATATTAGGTTTTCTTTCCACCCTCCAATTTAGAATTAACTCTACTTAAAATCCACGCAAACATGTCTCTTTTAGATGATCCCCAATCAAAAGGTATGCCTAAATATTTGCCCGTCTTATCCAAGAGTGGAACTCTAAGTTCGTTAGCCAAATTTATCCGAAGAGAATGGGGGCAGTTTTTACTCAAAAACAAGCCAGATTTGTTCCTATTTATTTCCTGACCAGTAGCTAGGCAATATTGATTGAGAATGTTTGATAAGTTTTGGCTTTCTCGAAGTCGACCATCAAGGAAAAAGATAGCGTCATCAACAAAGAATAAATGAGATAACGTAGGACACCATCTGTTTAGTTTAATTCCCCGTAAATTGCCCATATCAACTGCTTGTTGGATTAGGGTAGACAGTAAATGTGCCACTAATATGAATAAGTAGGGGGAGAGAGGGTCACCTTGTCTTAATCCTCGCGAGGGTCGAAAATAATTGAGAGATTCTCCATTAAGTTTTACACTGAAGCAAGTCGTAGAAACACACTGCATCAGCCAATTAACCCAGCGAGCATGAAATCCGATTCGGCGTAGATAATCTTTTAAGAAATCCCACTCCACCCTATCATAGGCTTTCTTCATATCCAACTTAAGAATCCCCTGAAATTTTTTCTTTCTGTTTCTACTTTTCAACTGATGCATAACCTCTTGAACTATAAGAATATTATCCTGGATCTGTTTGCCAGAGACAAATGCACTTTGTTCTTTAGAAATCAGCTCCGGCATCCAAGGCTTTAGACGATTAGCCAAAACTTTTGATATAATCTTGTAGATAAAATTACATAAACTGATAGGACGAAACTGGTCTAACCTCTCAAGATTCTGAATCTTAGGAATTAGGGCTATGGAGGTTCTATTGATCTTTGGTGGCAACACCGCTGTGATGAAAAATTGTTGAACTGTTTTAAAAACATCTTCCTGAATAATGTCCCAATGTCAATGGTAAACAGACCATTCAAACCATCCGGTCTTGGTGCTTTTGTGGCACCTAGTTGAAACGTGGCTTGCTTGACTTCCTCCCTCGTAACTATGCTGTGAGATGTGTGTTCATTTCTTCTGTTACTAGTTGGGAACATTGCATTAAAATAGGACCATATTCTCTATGTCTTGTTGAAGTGTATAGCTTTTTAAAGAAATGAAGCGTCTCATTCTTCACCTATTTTGGGTCTCGAATCCACTCCCCAAGTTCATTCTGTAAAATACTGATTTTGTTTCTCTTTCGCCGTTGGATTGTGGTGGCATGAAAGAACTTCGTGTTGCGATCACCCTAGCACATCTAGTTAATTCGAGAACGCATGGCCCAATATTGTTCTTCCTGTGCCCATATATGCTGAATTTGTTTCTTTAAAGAAGTAACAAGGTCTTTATCATAATTACATGTAGGTTGATTGATGCAATGTTGAAGTTGCTGTTGCAGAAGGTGTATCTATTTATGAGCTGCAGTAAACTTTGACCTACTCCAAGTGGCCAGCAATAGTTGTGGCCCGTATCCTTTGTGAAATCGGTGCATTGTTTGATGACGGAGCATACCAAGATCTGGAAATCACCTCACGGCATTCTGCATCCTGGAGCCAAAAGGATTCGAAGGTAAAACTCTTTCTCCTCTTTACTGGAGCTATACTAGTAGTTAATAGAATCGGACTGTGATCTGACCCTATGGCAGGTAAAGCCAGAACTTCAGCCTCTAGGTACTTTAATCGCCACTCGATAGTGCACAAAGCTCGGTCTAGTCTTTCTTTGACAACTTCCTCACCATTTCTGTTGTTAACCCAAGTATAGGTGCAACCCTTAGTCTCTAAATCCATCAACGCACAGTCATGAAGTAGTTCCCGAAATGAATGCAACCTATAAGATTGAACTGGCCTCTTGCCCACCTTCTCCCATTGATGTAAGATGTCATTAAAATCCCCTATACACACCCAAGGAAGGGTATGTAAAGTACTAAGACTCCTCAAGTCTACCCAAAATAATTGTCGCTGATGATAAACTAGCGGCGCATGCAAACAGGTAAGGCTCATAGGTAATTCACCACTGATTTCAGAACAGATAGTATCAATATAGTGCGCATTATAACTGTTAACATGAAGAGATATCTGATTTGTCCAAAAAATAACCCTACCTCCTGCCAAACCATTAGGATTCACCACAAAACTCTTTTGAAATTTCAGTCTATGTTGGACTCGCTGAACAACTGGTTCCTGATTCCGTGTCTCCATCAAAAAGAGGACATCGGGCCGTTCTTGGACCACTAAGGCCCTAAGTGCTTGAACTGTCAAGGAGTTGCCCAATCCTTGACAGTTCCAACTTAGAATCTTCATTTGTCGAGTGGTGGCTTATTAGGGCAAGCCACCTCAGCCCATTCTCAAACACTTTCAGCCATAAAGATAGGCGTTTCCATAAGTTTACTTTCTTCTAGAATTTCTGGTAGAGCAGGACGAGACCCATAAGGAGAATACCTCTTTACTTTCTTCAATGAAGAGGTTTTAGTCTGCAACATAGATTTTTTAAATTTTTTGGAAGTAATAACTGAGTCTGTTAGTGCATTAACATCATTTGATTGGATCAATACAGGGGAATTAGAGGGTTTCAAAATGGTTTGGACAATCTTCTGAGTAGAGTCAAGGGTGGAGGAGCTTGGCATAAAGGTTGTGGTGGGGATATTGAGAAGCGGAGCCAACTAAGTGTCCATATCAATTTGATGGGTACATGTATCCGAAGGTACTAGTGGGAGCAAAAGCAAACCTGGTTGAGGAGTTTCAAGTACCGATTCTTCACCATCATCCTGAGTTGGTTTTGATTCATAGAAAGCCTGTCAAAATAGGCTAGGGTCCCGAACTTCAGCCCTTAACCATTGGCCATAATACATTTTATCTCGCACTTCAAAGTTAGCCTCATCATAAGGAATCGCTTTGCAATAGGAAGCATAGTGACCAAGAACCCCACAAGAATAGCAAAAAGTTGGTAACCTTTCATAATGAAAATCCAACCACATAGATTTCCCTGCTACTCGAATTAGCTTTCCTGATTTAAGAGGATCTGAAGATTCAGTTCCACCCTAGCTCGTCCTACTTTGAAATTCGAACCATCTTTCGCCTCAATTTTGACATCCAAATTGGGCCAATATCACAAACTGCTTTACTTATCAACTGCTCAGTACATCTTTCTAAAGGTAGGCCAACAACTTGTGCCCAAAAAGCACATGTGTTAAAATTTTAGCAATGTAAGGGTGTATTAGGGATCCATGGTTTGAGAACAATCAGATTACTGGAGAATGACCAAGGACCATTTTCTAATATACGCTGCTTTGCTCCTTCCGACTGGAATTTGAATATGTAAAGACCTGCTTCTCTTTGTGAAATGTCAACGTGGTCTAAGCGCCAAACCTTTTTCATCGTATTTTGAAAAGCAGGGAAATTTATAGGGGAGTTGGCAATAATTTTTCCTACAAGTATCAACTTACATTCATCAATCTTCTCTGCAGGAGGTTCTTCGTCCCACACATCAATCTGCTGAGAAGACCACAGACGGCCCAAACGATTGCATAGTGCAGCTAGCCGAGCCTCCTCATCCTTATCCGCAGTATCCATGCGGTGCAGAATTCGTCAAAAGGTAACCCAAAGTAAATCAATAGTTAGATGGAGCACATGCAGAGCTTCGAACCAACTGAATGTGGGTTCTGTTCTAGACATGCAAAGTGAAACATCCAGGAAAACGGTCGAAACATCATACAAGTAAGAGTAGAGAAGACAATTGATGGAAGAACAGAACGAAGTGAAGGCGATTCAAAGGTAGGACTCAGAGTTGAAAGCGAAGAGGGTGAGATCAGAAGAACAGGTGACTATACTTCGAGAGGTGAAGTTGACAATCCTTAAAAAGGGATCCATAAATAGAAACAGCAAGAAACTCCAACTGGTAGAGAAAGCTCGATTAGTGGAAATCGGAAATCTGGAGATTAGGGTTTAGAAGGAAGATGAAGGCAGAACTACCATGCGGTAGAAAGCGACTCTACATAGCGAGAGAGAAAACAGTTGGCTTTCCTTTATTTGAATAACCGGATTTCTGTAGTTCTGCAGTGGCCTATCATTTACTCTATTTCCTTTTCTTAAGGTTCAACTAGGTTTTAATTTCTCCATTGATAATTACATTGGATTGCAGAATCATGCTTTCCTTTATTTTGAAATCCTCACTTTATATTTTTATATTTTATTCACTCAAGCTGATATTCTACTTTCTAAGCACCATAAATTTAGTCGTCATCCCTTTATTCATGAATAAATTGTTATGAAGGAGATCTGTTCAATAGATTATGATTTTCTTTAGTTTTGGTCCTATTAGGTAAATGAAATCTCCCGATTTAAACTATAATATGTTGCATTCCTCGGGATGCATTCAATTTAGCGCCCGAGTAGCATTTCTAGATTATATGAATTGAAATTTCCCATTTGTAAATTTGATTTACAGTAGGAAATTTACAGCAGAAGTTTTGTATAGCTACAGAATGTGACCAACTTGAAACTTGGATTTTAGCGATGAATGCCTCTGGGGGCACTAGGCAGTTGACCTGTATGTCTAAACATCTGAACTGGACTTGTATGTTCATTGATGTAGTCTATGTTTGTACAATCCTCTGAAGTATGCACAAAGATTGTCCGGTGGGAGTCAGTTAAAATTATCTTCTCACTATAATTGTCATGCCCTGAAACCCCCGAGTACATGAACATCTCTCAACAGTCAATTGAATTGCGACGTCCCAAAACTTGTCGCCTACCCATTCTTTAATTTTTTCAATTAAACGCAAGTGGAAGCATTTAATATAAACAACACCCAATCAATCATAAACAAATAGGGATAGTATAAACACAGCAAACATTCCCAAAAGCAGTAGTTTCATTTATAAACTATTAACCTTAGGAAGTTTAATAATTACAAGCCTTTCTATAGCCACTTCCTATCGACCATTTCAAAAACTTGCAAAGTTAGGGCTAACCTAAACTTTACTAACAACAAGGCCAACCAAAGTGACCTCAGGCACACCCGCGCCTTGGTCCATTGAGGCACCAAACTGCACGCGACGGTTCTCCCCACTACAAACTTGAAAATATTTTATAACAAGAGGTGTGATAAAAATCTCCGCAAGTTAACAACCTAAATATTGACTAAGGTGCTAATTCATATTGGAGGCAGCTTAAGCACGCATGGTGTACAAACTTACCTCACCATCAGAACACATTCCACGATAACCAGGCGCATTGTCAAACACACACGTTCCAATTATTACGACCCCTTGGGACCCGGCAAACACACGAGTCAGCGGTCCGGTTATCATCCTGCCTTATTGGGCACGGCATTGTCTAGAACTCCTGCCTAGACAGCATTCCATAAAGGAGTATCGGTTCGGACTCAACTGCGACCCGGCATTCGGACCCCCGCTAGGCATCCTATAAATGTCGGGCATCGCTCTCAAACTTCCGTTGGGTGACCGATTCAATTAAGTGACCACTCAAGCACAGCAATAGTCAAGTCAATTTTTATTTGCCACTAATTAGCCTAGTACAAAAGAGTTTGTGTTCCGAACAACCAACTTTGACAAATTTTTGCATTTAAAATTATAGTAAAATATTTGCACGTGATCACATACTAAAAATCAACCCACCAAATTTTGCATACTTTCACTTTTAAACCCCATTGCTCCAATTAACACATAAAATACGACGTCCAAACATGACACCTCAAAGTTTACTATTTTCTTACCAATAAGCCCTCTTTGAAAATAGCATTTAAAATACATTATTTAAGCAATCAAACATCATGACATTAAAATTAATTAAACTAAACACGATTAATTAAGACTAACCGTAATTACTTAAATTAATCGCACTTAATTTTAATCTAAACCGTTCGTAAACATAATTAAGGCTAAACTATACTTATTTAGCACTAATCACCATTAGTCTAAACTAAACCTACTCCTAAACGCAATTAACTACCTAATCAAGGATTATGAGTTAACTCAAGAGTTTTCAGGCGGCGACAGCGGTGCGAGGCATCGAGGGCACGACGTTTGTGGCTCAATTGGAGACCCGATGGCTACGACAAAGCCTCTTATGACTTTCGGCAACCAACGGAGGGGGGTGCTCAGCAGTGGAGATGGTGGTTCAGTGGTTGTGAGGGATGGTAGTGAACGGTGGTGAGGTGCAATGAAGTGGCGGTGGCAAGAACGGTGGTGGACGGTGGTGATGAGGGTGGTGGTGGACAGCAATGGGTGGATGATGATGGTGGTGAGAATGGTGGGTGATGAAGAAAAATGAAAGAAGATGAAGATGAGGAGGATGCAGCCACAATGGAGAGGAGGAAGAAAGAGTGAGGGAAGAGAGAATAGGGAATGGGCAGAAGGTGGTGGTGGCGTAAGGGAGAGGGGAAATCTGAGGGAGTTGGGGTGGGGGGTGGGGTTGGGGGGAGGAGAGAGAGAGAAGGAATGAAGGATTTTAGGCCAAAATCTCATGATTTCCCTTTCACCCACTCTCCCTGATTTCCTCTCCACCTAGTCTCTTGTCCCCATTTATTTTCTTTTCCTTTTTTTTTCAATTTCTTTAAAAGCCAAGCTTTGACCAAAATCACAACTTTGCCACTAGGGCTTGGTTTCCTTTCCGGCTTCCAATTTTCGTCCGATAAATCCTTTTGCAAAAAATTTTGACTTGTCGATAATTCGACGGATAATGAGGTGACATCCAATAATTTAGTCTTAAAATTCTCGAAAGTTCGATACCTGATATCGAATTAAATTTCATGGTTAAAATTGGTCGAATGCTACTTTAGTACGACCTAAACTATTGAGTGGCTTTTAGGGGTTCTCGCACGATTAACCCGTGGTCGATAATTTTCGATCTACGCTTGTGCCTCTTTGAATCATGGACGACCCTCGGTTATCATGTAATCGCGACAGTTCAAATATACTTACTTGAGTACAAGATCAATAGAAAATCGGTTTACTCGTCTAACATGAGTATCGTGATTGTGTGGAATCACCTGCAAACCAATTATGTACTTCCATCAAATCGATTTATATCTGTTCGCTAATTGACTTACAACAATGCAATATTGACCCTTGTTAATCCTTATAGTCGAGCGATCAATCCTTGATTGAATTCTCTGATCTTTCGCATTTTAATCATTTACGACCTCATCTAAAAGATTAGTTAACTCATGAGTGATTAGTTCAAAGTAAAATAACAATAAGTGCATTGATGAAATAATCATTTCATATATTTCGAAATTTGGGCCAATTCTTCCTCCCTTAGAAAAATTTTGTCCTCGCAATTTGAAATATTACAACACTTCCTAAAAAAGGTGGGGATGTTGATGCCTCATCAATTCTTCGCTTTCCCACATGACTCCCTTTGTTCTGTGGTGTTGTCAAACCACTTTGACTAAGGGAATCGTCTTGTTGCGTAGTACTTGCTCCTTTCAATCCATTATCCAAACTGGCTTTTCCACGTACGACACCCTGTCGTCCACATCTATTTCCTTGAAATTCAACACATAGGTTGAATCGGGTTCATACTTTCTCAGTATTGATACGTGAAAGACGTCATGCACTTGAGCAAGTCTTGGCGGCAACGCGAGACGATAGGCCAAAGTCCCACTCCGCTCCAAAATCTCAAAAGGACCAATGTACCTTGGACTCAACTTTCCCTTCCTGCCAAAAAGTGATGTGTCTCACATCGGTGATGCTTTGAAAAAATGTATTAACCTACTTGAAACTCCAAAGGCCTATGATGTTTATCTGCATAGCTTTTTTTTATGGTTCTAGGTAGTCTTAAGCTTTTCTCAAATGATTTTAATGGCATCCATTAACTGTTGGACCAATTCAGGGCTCGTAATCTTGCATTCACCAACTTCATCTCAACAGACAAGAGTTCTGTAAGCCCTATTGTACAACACTTCAAATGGTGTCCTTTTGATGCTTTATTAGTAATTGTTATTGTAGGCGAACTCAATCAAATGAAGATGCTCCTCCCAGCTTCCCTTGAAATCTAACACACAAGCTCTCAACATATCCTTGAGCATGTGAATAGTCCTTTCAAACTGCCTATTTGTCTGTGGATGATAGGTTGTGTTGTACTACAGCTTTATTTTCAAGGCAGTTTGTAAACTTTTCCAAAAAGCTACCATAAACTTTGGGTCTTGATTTAACATGATCGTTACTAGCACTTCATGAAGACGAACTATTTGCCATACATACAAGTCAGCGTATTTGTCCAAGGCAAAGTCATTTCGTACAACGATGAAGTACATAGACTTCGTCAACCTGTCAATCACAACCCGGATTGATTCATTACCTCGCTGACTCCTTGGCCATCCCATGACGAAATCCATCATAATATGTTCCTATTTCCACTTGGGAATCTTCAAGGGTTGCAAAAGTCCATTAGGCTTGCAATGCTGTGCCTTTATCTGTTGGCAAATCAAACACTTGGTAACATGCTTGGCAATATCTGCCTTCATATCATTCCACCAATAATATTGGTGCAGATTCTGATATATCTTGGTGCTACCCGAATGAGTACTATAACTGGTACGATAAGATTGTGACAAAATTTCTTCATTAAGCTCAACTTCTTTGGGCACGCACAATCGTCCGTGAAACTTCAGAATTCCATCTGAAAATTGGCTTTTCTCTTCTCCACATCTCCTTGTAAAAACCTTCCAGATTTTTGGGTTTGCCGACTACAGCATCTTAATTTTTGCCTACACTTCCGGTTCAATTCTGAAGGTAGCTATAAGACTTGAAACGTGGCTTATCTCAAACTTGAAATCTGAATCTCGAACTCATTCGAGCAGAATCCACTCTTGAACCAACATCTGTGCAATCAACGACTTCCAACTTGGCATATCCGTGACCTTATTAGCTTTTCCAAGATGATACAGATGTCGCGATCATAGTTCTTTAGAAGCTTCATCCAAAGACATTGCCTCATGCTCAACACCTTACGAGAGAACAATTACTTTAAATTTTGATGGTCTGTAATGATCTTAAACCTTTCTGTCGCGACCAAATTTTCGGGTGTGAACCACCTAGGTTTGGCTAATGGATTGTTCAGCCTAGACTTAACTCGGGCTCTCCCAAGCCCACACCAATTTGCGACTTAAGTTCAAATTTCTTAATATGCATATGGATTTTATCTAGGAGTCGTCACTAATCATTTTACGGTAGGTCGATTAGACACCTAAGTAAAATAATTGGAGGATTATTTTACTCCTATGAACCAGAAACTTTGGGTACGGTGACTTGATTACACTAGACTTCTCTAATCCCCTTTCGGTACCATTTCTTTTTATTTTCAAAAATGTTTTTGCAAGCAGTTTGGATTGATTTTAATTTACTTCTCTAACATGTGAGACAATCATACGAGTGCGCAAACCATCAATTTAACACCCAGATAAAAAGCAATGAATAAATTACAAAAACTAACATCGAGCAATGAAAGCATCTGCGTTGTTAGATCAGAATTCACATCAACACCCTAGATATGATTTCTAATTAATACGCAATTTCTTTTTTTCTTTTCACTTATTTAATGAGAATCATGCAATGCATGCTACTAATTCGACATGAAATAACATGACATGGTATAGCCTAAACTATATGAATGAGTTCTTTTGTGTTTTCTTAACAAACATGCAATAATTAAACATGCAATCTAAATTAACCAAAATGACCTAATCCTAATGACGGACAATTTCTAATTAAATGAACCTAGCAACAATCACTAAATGACGTGCATTTCATGAACCTAATTCTATATGATATGCACATGAGTTTTTATTTTCTTAATAAGCATGCAATCTATCCTAATATGTAATGACGTGCAAAGAATGCATTAATTCTAATTTTTCTTTTTCTTTTATGAAATTCGAAATTAAAATTGCCAAATAATTAAACATGCAATTCAAATTTAAAAAAAAAAAAAACTAACATCCTAAATGAATGCATTTTTTATTTTTTATTTTAAAAAATTCAAAATAAAATTCATATTCTAAATATTCAAGATAACCCTAAAACAAGAAATAAACCTAATCTAACTCACATTTTTTTTATATTTTCTTTCACCACATGACGGCAAATTAGAGCAAGATAAGATTGATATCCAGAAAATTGACAAACCATATCTCACACATGAGATCGGGTTGGTCAATTTTAAATAAAACTGCGAATCAAATCTCGAGCGTGAGATCGGATTGGCGATTTTTCCGTGAGATTGCGAGTCAGATTTCAGGCGCGAAAATCGAACTATCAATCGTATACATGTTGTGAAATCAGGGATTAATCCCTAATTCATGAGGGATCAAGAGATCTCTTGGATATGGCAATATCGATCAAACATTCAAAGAAATATTGCAATATTACAAATTAGGCAACGACATATATGAAAATCAAATTAATCAAGAGTCTTACCTAATTCACGATGCCACTTGAGTGACGTTTCCAAATTCGGATGGATGATAGGTCACGGGAATCACGGTGAGGAAGATCGACGATCCGGTAATCGTTGGACGTGTTCCACAAGACCGAGTACTTTGGAATTCTATCCGTAAACTTCAGCTTCCTTTCACTTCAGCTTCAGCTTCACCTTTTAAAAAAGCTTGGGCAAAACAGGACAAATCTCACCGCTTGTGCCCATTGAAGAATCCAGACTTGCCGATGTAGCCAAGAACCTGCAAAGGAAAAGTGCGATCGTGATTAATGCGGGGGTCGCTGGCCACAGGATGCTAGCCAGCATCACATGACTCGATGGGTAGATATCAGGATAGCATCGCCATGTTGCAGGGAGCTGGAGGTGCAGCCCGGTCCACGATTTGTTGTTGCAAGGTAAAGAGGAATTGTCGGTGCTTGCTGAGTAGTGTCACCGGGTCAGTGGAGCGTTGGGCGTACTCCTCGAAATAAATCGCTAAGATCGCTTGTAAGGTGGCCAAAGATGATGACGAGATGCACCGATGATGTGATGAAGTGATCTGCATATTTTCGATGGTGCGGCCGCATGTGGGACTCCTTTTTGTGATGACTCCTTGAAAACGTGGACTAGATGTAATGGATTATTCTCTCTCCTTGAAGGAAACCTCGGCAGCGCTCCGCCGACTTCTCCCTTTTGTTATGCGAACCGGATTCTCTCTCTGTGATCTGGTTTTTGACAAAACCGTCGAGAGCCTTTCTCCACTCCCTCCCAGTATCTCTCAATGGTCGTATGTATCAATGTGTGGCCCCCCAAAACCTTACGCATTTTACCTATTTGTAGGCCGCGAGTTAGGCCTTTAATTTTTCCAAATCAAAATCCACGAAATTTTTTTCTAAACGCAATATTTGCTTTTGATATGGTTTAGGATTGCAAAAGGATTTTTCTGAAATTTCAAACCCTACAAAATTAAGCTCGCAATATTTTTTGTCACACTTGCCCTATCCGAAGATATTAAAAACCCCAACATATCCCGGAAAAATTCAAATCTTTATTTTTTCACGAGATAATTTTCGATCATTAAAAAAAAGGGGGGGGGGGGCTTGGGCTAATTTACTCGCTTCGTGGGCTTAGTCCAACTTGCCAAGTTAAAGCTCAAAACCACTAATCTGAACCCATCCACCACCGGTCCAATAAATAAATGCAAAAAATGCAAATTAAAAATAAATTCAACTAAATCTATATGTTATGCAATTAATATTTTTTTCAGTGATAAAATTAACCCCTAATTTTCTATGCAATACGTAAATGACCGGATCGCCAAAATTTAGGTGTCAACACTTTCTCCGCACAAGTAATATCTCCAAATCTTCAAGGCAAAGGTGATTGTTGCTAGTTCCAAATCACATGTCAGATAGTTCAACTCGTAAGGTCTTAGCTAACGGGACACATACGCAACTACGCTCCTATGTTGCATCAAAAAGTAACCCTGTCCTTTGTACGATGCATTGCTATAAATATCATATCCTCAAGGACCAGATGGAATCCTCAATATAGGTGCGATAGTCAACTTATGCTTAAACTCTTGGAAATTATGCTCACACTTATCTGTCCATTCAAACTTGTCGTCCTTCTTTAGCAATCGCGTTAGAGTCATGGCTATCATAGAGAATCTTTCCACAAACCGTTTATAATACCCTGCCGATTCCAAGAAATTAAGTACCTTAGTCACTATTGCTGGTCTTGGCCAGTTCATAACAGCTTCAATCTTAGTTGGGTCTATAGCTGTAGCGACCCCAACTCCACCTCTAGGGTCTTACGTGGTAGGGGTTATTTTTGCGATGTCCCAGGCTCGTCACTGTCTCAATTCTTTTTATCTTATTATCATGCACATGCGGAAATGTGAATAAACAATTCCTCGGGCAAACAATAGTTAGAAGACTGGAGCATATATCACACGAAACACACTAATTTATATTGTAATAATACTTTTACAAGCCCTTTCTCTACAAGCCTTCTTTTTCCTTTTTACATCAAACTACAAGTTTCCATACAAGCCAGGGGAATTCCTATCTCCTCTAGCGTAACCGTAGCTCCCAAAACTGACGTGAGACTTCCATGCCTACAAGACTAAAAAATGAGGGAGTGAGTCTTGGAAACTTAGAAAGTAAAATTCCTAATTCTCTACTAGGAAAGTATCTCATCATTTAAGCCTATCAAGTACAACACTCACAAACAGTGTCGATGGCAAATCAATAGCTAATCCATTGCCATCTCTTGACTATCTGTATGTGATCCACTTTCAACTTGCCAAATAAGAAACAAACTTGTCAAACAGCACATGGTAACATGCACAATAAGTTCATTAATCGTATCAACGGTTCTTCATATATTTTCAGGGGCTTCCTAGCTTAACTAGGCATTTGGCTATCAAGCCAAGTATCTCATACTTTCAGAGGCTTCTTGGTTCAACTAGAGCATCTGACCATCAAGCCGAGCATCTCATACTTTCAGGGGCTTCCTAACTCAACCAAGGCATCCTATTCAATGAACGAGGCATTGCCGTCAATGCTATGTGACGACAGACACTTTTTCCTCTTTAAGTGCACACACACAATTGCATCACACAAGCTGGTTCTTATCTTTTCTTCTTAGCTTACTCATACATGGCCTGAAGGCGTGCTCATTCATACATGGCCTGAAGGCGTGCTCATTCATACATGTGTGCCATGATTCTTGTACTACATTGATTAACATGTCGGGAATGATCCTTGGTCCGTCACTTGAGCCGATCACTTAGTGTCGATCCCCGCACTAGACAATGCTCGAAAATGACATGCCTCAATGCCGATCCAAGATCTTAAGGCTTGGGTATACCTTGCTTTCATGAAGATCCTAAGCTTAACATACCTTAGCCTCGACTCAACGTGAATATACTTCATGCCGTGAATGACCCTTGGTCCGTGGCTTGATTCAATCACCAAGTACAAAGTCTCCGCACCGATTGAGACTTAGAATCAACATGCTTTGATGCCTCACAAAGACCTCATGGGCTTGGGTGATCCCTATGCCGATCAAGACTTGGAACCTGTATGCCTCAATGTCGTTCCAAGACCTCGCAATCTTAGGTGATCCTCGCATCGAATGAGACTTGGAATTGGCATGCTTTGATGTCGATCCAAGGCCTTGTGGCTTTAGACGACCTTGCCTCATGGCCTTGGGCGACCTTGCCTCATGCTAAACTCAACCCAAACGAACCCCAACTTCATTCCAAGCATGAACGACTCAAGCACATATTCAAACACAATCATGAGAAAAACCATCCAAAAGATCTAATATCCTACACACGGCTTAACCGATGAGCACCTAGCTAGCCTCAACAATGGGATCTACCTTCCTAGAGAAGAAAAATGAATCTTACTTACTTGGATGAACCTCAAGAAAGCAAAGGCAAGCGGCTTGGTGAGGGGCGGTGGTGCAAGGTTGAGAAAAAGAGAAGGATGGCATGTAAAAGACAAGAGAGGATAAGAGGACTCAAGGCGAGAATGAATAGTGGTTCCCCTATTTATGTGCTCAATTCTCATCATTACCTTTCCAAGTGGCCCAATCATCTTTCTTGAAGTGGCACAGCTATAACATCGAGGTGGTAAGTTTAGTTTGCAAGGTGGTAAACCTAGGGTCCTAGGAAAATACTCGCAATCTTCTTATTGGACCACCTATTTCATGCCATCATGACTTAGCTTACTTGTTTTCCAAGGAGAATCTTATGGTAATGATGACCATATCTTCCATGGACACCTAAGCCAATGAGTCACCAACTTCTTCCCTAAGGTAAATCTTTTGGCCATCATTACAAAATCTTCAAGGGACACCTAAGCTTGGTGATTCATCAACCTCATTAATGAACTAAAGTCCAAAGTCACTTAATGAAGCCTTGATAATTTTATCAAGCAACTTGGAAAGCAAGTTTCTTCTTCCTCCCTTGCAACTAGTGTGTGACACTTGGTGGATAAGGATGGACTATAGTCCAAAGCATGGAAGGTTCTAAAACCCCTATCATTTCTTGACATTTGTCTAGTGATCATCCCTTGCACTAATTAATTTGCATCCATAATTCATCCAAGGCAATCATCCATAATTCATCCAAGGCAATCATGAGATTTGGATTTTACCACATGCTTAAATTCAAGAAGTTGCTCCTCAAGCATTCTAGAATTTTCTACCACATCTTCTCTTGATTGGTCCACATATGCACTTGGTTCATTCTTGGAGAACAAGCCACTTTAGTTAGGTGGCACCCTAAAGGAGGTTAGGTGGCACCTAGGCCATAGAGTAGCCATAATTGTATAAGGTGTCTCATTTTTATTGGAACATTTATCGAGGATCTTTTACTTAATTGTCAAGGCGAATCTTTGGTAATTATTACCAAACCTAGAAATATCTATCCAAAATAATGAGTCATCCTCCTTCATGAAGAAGCTAGGGTATTCTAGAAGGTTATATTTTGTCCATTTCCAAATAATATGGCAATCATGGGAAATAGGCCATTGGAAATGCAACTTGAGCCAAGCAAGTGCTTTTTGTGTACATCCCCTATCGACCATTTTGACACACTTGAGGTTCGTGACAAAGCTACCCTTGGTATGGTTGTCTTAGGCAAAATTGCCTTCTTTGGCTAAGTCGGTGGCCTAGGGTGTGGGCTCAATGGCCAGCCTTTAGATTGGTTCTGGCCAAGCGTACCGAGCCCGTGACTAACTTAAAGCTTAGGGGCGGCCTATGCATAGGACCTAGCACATAGTAGAGCTCCTAGCCTGGTCCGAGATCGATCACAAAGGGCCTACGATCGATCCATAACCAATGCACTATCACATTGGATCGACTTATAGTCATCTACGATCATTACATGACCAAGCAGAATCACTCGCAATCGTAACATGACCACTCTGAATTGATCCGTGATCATCCATCAATCCGCGATGGTACGTGACCATCCAATGACCAACCTTTATGGTCGAGCAGCCGTTTCATGGCCAAATGGCTCGAGTCCACTTGCGTGGTCATTAGACTTGTCCATGGCTGATCCCTTGATCAATCCATGGCTGATTCTTTGATCGAAACATGGTTAATCCCTCTGTTACCCTTCCGGTCAAGCCGATCAATCCATGACCAATTCTTGGAATGATCCATGGCCGCTCCTTGCCACTGGCACACCAAACTCATAGCCATTTTTTATGGGGTCGAAAATTGGGATGTTACAATAGCAATCCCTTCACCAAAAATCACGTGACCTAGAAAAGTTACACGAGTTAGCTAAAACTTGCACTTACTTAACTTAGTGTACAGCTCGTGTCCTCGCAAAGTCTAAAGTATCATCCTCAAGTGTTGTTAATGCTCTTCTGGACTCTTTGAGTACACCAAGATATCGTCGATGAACACGATCACGAACTAATCCAAGTACTCCTTGAACACTCAATTCATCAAATCCATGAAAGCAACTAAGGCATTGGTTAATCCAAATGGTATCACGATGAAATCATAGTGACTATAACGCGTACGAAATGTCGTCTTTGAAATATCCTCCTTCTTAATCATCAACTGATGATAACTCATCCTTAGATCAATCTTGGAAAATATCGAAGCTCCCTGCAACTAATCAAACAAATCATTTATCCTTGATAACGGATACTTATTCTTAATCGTCACTTGATTGAGTTATCGATAGTCAACACAAATACGCAATAGACCATTGTTCTTCTTTACAAACAAAACTGGTGCTCCCCAAGGCGATGCACTTGGACGAATGAATCCTTTGTCCAACAATTCCTGCATCTGCACCTTTAACTCCTTTAGTTTCAACAACACCATACGGTAGGAAGCCTTAGAAATTAGCTCTATCGCAAGGGCCCACTTAATCACGAACTCTATTTCCCTTTCTAGGGGTAATCTAGGCAACTTCTCAAGAAAGACATAAGAAAATTCTCACACCACAGAGATGTCTTCCATCCTTGACTCCTCAACTGACATATCAATCACGATCACTAAATAACCTTAGTAACCCACATCCAACAATCGAGTCGCCTCAAGTGATGAAATTGAAGTAATCGAGGGTCCTTCTCGATTCCCAACAAACTCAAAACTACCACTCGCCAACAGGTTAAACTGAATCGCTTTACGATAACAGTCCATCGTAACTCATTGCTTGGTAAGCCAATCCATACTAATGATCACATCAAAATTAAACATCACCAGCACAATTAAATCTATTATCTCCTCTTGATCACCAATCATTAACTTGCAACTAGGACACTATACCGCAGACAATACTTTATCCTTTAGCGGGGTAGATATATTAATGACCATTTTCAATGGTCTCAAACTTAACGCAACTAACTTAACGAACTGCTCAGCAATAAAAGAATGTGTAGCTCCATAATCAAACAAAGTATAAGCAGCATGGTCATTCAACGAGATTGTACCTATAACCACATTTTGCAAGTTCTCCACCTCCCTTCTAGTGATAGCATACACATTTCCTTGTATCGGAGGCTTGTTTAGAATGCTCTATTGTGCGTTCTACGATGCACCCCCTACTGATTGCCTTGCCTGCGGTAATGGTGCCTGCGCTTCCATGGCCTTGCACAAGCAATTCTTCATTTGGTGACTATGCTAGCTACATTCATAGCAAGCTCTTGTTCTAACAAGACATGGGGCTGATCAATGTTTCCTTCCACAAATTCGACACTTGCATTGGGTGTCGACTTTCCAATTCCACCCTTTCAATTGGGAGGAATGAAATACTTTCCTCCAATTATCGGCCTCTTCCCAAACCGATTATTGTCTTTGTTTGGCACAAACCGTGGCCCAAATCCAGCTGCCCATTCATTCATGTTTTTGTTAATTAGCAGGGCCCTCTTGTACAATTTATCATAGTCCTTGAGATTTAAGGACACCAGCCAGTCCTTGATCTCTGGCTTTAGATCCTTTCTGAACCTCCTTACCTTGTCAGCCAGGTCCTCAATCAACCTCGACGCATACTTGGACAACTCAGCGAATTTCATCTCATACTGATCCACTAATAGTTGGTTTTGACGAAGGCGCTGGAATTCGATCATCTTCTACTCCTAAGCGCGGTTTGAAAAATATTTCCTATAAAAAGCCTCAACGAAGGCATCCTATTCCAGGATTGTGCCTTCGGAAAACACTCTTCTTTCAGTGGCTTCCCACCATGTACTTGTATTACTTTGGAGCTGATAAACGATTGGGGTCACCTTATCTTCCTTAGAGTACCTCAACAATGCAAAAACCTTTTCCAATTCTCTGACCCAAAGGGTTACAGCCTCAAGCTCACCCGCTCTACTGAATTTTAGTAGCTTCAGTTTCAGGAACTACTCCACCAACTGATGCACGGGCCCGATCACCATTCTCATTCCTAGGTGAGACTTCAGCAGATGCAGTAGTAGCATTGGCAGTAGCAGTAATGGCAGCAACAGCAACAGCAGCTTAAGTTTAAGCCTGCTAACCAATCATGTTCCTCAACGTCTATAAGGCTTGCAGGATCTCATCTACCCTAGGATCACTTGGTGCATTACCTCCGGCATCAACCTACATTGGTGCTCTCCCTCCAGCACCAACCCATCTCAATGCCCATTTCCTAACACATGTTCAGGTCGGTGCCCTTTCTCTAGCACTAGCTAGAGTCGACACTACCCTACTCCGAAAGGCCCTCCGATCAAGATCACTCATTTTATATGATCTTTATAGAAATATGCCTTCCAATTCCAATAAGGAATCATACATATGAGCAACCTACACAAAGCAATTAACCAGTCATAAGCACAAGCATAAGGAAAGAAATGTTTTTCCTAGTTGACTATCTCAAAACCCATCTCACCTTATCACTCTAGACCTTGACTAGGCTCTGATACCACTTAAACGGAGATGTCACGCCTCGAATCTCCAAGCACAAGCACATGAACATCCCTCAACAGTCAATTAAATTGCGATGTCCCAAAACTTGTCGCCGATCCATTCTTTTATTTTTCCATTAAACTCAAGCAGAAGCATTTAATATAAACAACACCCAGTCAATCATAAATAAACATGGATAATATAAACATAGCAAACATTCCTAAAAGCAGCACTGTCATTTATAAATTGTTGACTCTAGGAAGCCTAATAATTACAAGCCTTTCTATGGCCACTTCCTACTGACCATTTCAAAAACTCGCAAGGTCAGGGTTAACCTAAACTTCATTAACGACGAGGCCAACCAAAAGTAATGCTAGGCACACCTGAGTCTTAGTCCATCAAGACCCTAAACCGCACACGACGGTTCTCCCTACTACGGACCTAAAAATATTAACAACAATAAGATGAGATAAAAATCTCAGCGAGTTAACAACCTAAGCCTCGACTAGGGCGCCAATTCACCTTAGAGGCAGCTTAAACACGCATGATATACAAACTTATCTCACCATCAAAATACATTCCATAATAACTAGGTGCATTGTCAAACACAAGCATTCCAATTATTATGACCCCTTGGGCCTCAGCCAACACATGAATTGACGGTCTTCTGACCTAATCAAGCATCATCCCGCCTCATTGGGCACAGCATCATCTAGAACCCTCGCTTAGACGGCATTCCATAAAGGAGTAATGGTCCGCCCTCAACCGTGACTTGGCATCCGAACCTTCACCAAGCATTTGACAAACATCGGGCATCGCCCCTAAACTCCCGTTGGGTGACGGATTCAATTAAGTAACAACTCAAGCACGCCGATAGTCGAGTCATTTTATATTTTTCATTAATTTGCCCAATTCAAAAGAGTTTGTGTTCCAAATAATCAACTTTGACAAATTTTTACCCTTAAAAATCCAGTAAAATATTCACATGTGATCACGTACTAAAAATCAAATTGCTAAATTTTGCACACTTTCACTTTAAAACCCCATTGCTCCAATTAACATGTAAAACACAGCATCCAAACACAACACCTCAAAGTTTACTATTTTTTTACTAATAAGCCCTCTTTATAAATAGCATATTAAATACATGATTTGAGTAATCAAACATCATGACATTTCAAGCTCAAACAATCATAATTATGCACAAACTCATCTAGAAAAACGAGCATAAAATTCTACTTAACGACTAATCCGTCATTAATTTGCATTAATTGCGATTAACTAAGTTAATCATGATTAATTAAACTAATTGTGATTAATTAATATTAACGATCATTAATTAATCTAACTATAATTACTTAAAAATAATCATCTTTAATTAAAATAATTTCAATTAACTAAACTAATTACAATTAATTAAAATAATTACAATTGATTATAATAATTACAATTTAAACTAAACCTCGATTAATTAATCTAATCATGATTAATTAAAACTAACCATAATTACTTAAACTAATTGCATGGAACTTTAATTTAAACCGTCTGTAAACATAATTAAGGATAAACCATACTTATTTAGCACTAGTCACCATTAGTCCAAACTAAACCTACCCCTAAACAATCATTGGGGTTTGCCCCAGTGGCTACCCTTCCAACTTGAAAATGGGAGGTGGGGGGTTCGAATCCCCACCTTCTCAAGGGAGGTTAGGTGGGGACGATTTCATTTCAGGAGTGGGTTTCGACTCCCACGCCCTGTAAGGAGGCAGGGCAAAAGTCTGAGAGTGAGAGTTAGAGTAGGAATAGAGTAAGACTGACCAAAAAAAAAAAAAAAACCTACCCCTAAACACAATTAACTACCTAATCAAGGATTAGGAGTTAACTCACGAGTTTCTAGGCGGCATTGGGCTAGTGTTGATGGCGGCACGACAGCGTCAAGGGCGGGACGTTTGTGGCTTGATCAGAGACCCAACGACGGTGGCAAAGCCTCTTAAGCCTTTCGCCACCAAGGGAAGGGGGTACTCGGTGGTGGAAATGGTGGTTCAGTGGTGATGAGAGATGGCGGTGAATGGTGGTGAGGTGTGGTGAAGTGGCATTGGCAAGAATGGTGGACGGTGGTGATGAGGGTGGTGCTAGATGGCGATGGGCAAATGATGATGGTGGTGAGAATGGTGGGTGATGAAGAAAAATGAAAGAAGATAAAGATGGGGAGGATGCAGCCACAATGGAGAGGAGGAAGAAAGAGTGAAGGAAAAGAGAATGAGGAGTGGGCAAAATGTGGTAATGGCGCAAGGGGGGGGGGGAAACGTGAGAGAGAGGGAGAGAGGGGGAGAGGGAGAGAGAAAGAGAAGAGGGAAGGGAGGATTTTAGGCCAAAATCCCATGATTTCCCTTTCACCCACTCTTCCTAATTTCCTCTCCACCTAGTCTCTTGTCCCTCTTCATTTTCTTCTTCTTTATTTTTGTTTCCAATTTATATTAAAAGCCAAGCCTTTGCCAAAATCACAACTTTGCCATTAGGACTCAATTCCCTTTTCAACTTCCAATTTCCATCCAATAATCCTTTTCCCAAAAACTTCGACTTGTCAATAATTCGACGGATAAAGATGCGACATCAAATAATTTAGTCTTGAAATTCTCGAAAGTTTGATACCCAAAATCAAATTAAATTTCATGGTTAAAATGGATCGAATGCAAGTTTAGTACGACTTAAACTATCATGTGGCTTTTAGAGGTTCTCGTGCAGTTAACCCACAGTAAATAATTTTTTATCCACGCTTGTTCCTCTTCGAATAGTGGATGATTCTTAGTTGTCACGTAATCGCGATGGTTCAAATACGCACCCAAGTACAAGGTCAATAGAAAATTGGTTTATCGTCGTCTAACGCGAGTATCGTAATCGTGTGAAATCACCCACAAACCGACTACGTCCTTCTGTCAAATCGATTTATATCCGTTCGTTAATTGACTTAAAATAGCGTTGTATTAATCCTTGTCGATCTTTATGGTCGAGTGGTTAATCCTTGATTGAATTCTCTGGTCTTTCGCGTTTTAACTTTTTGTGGCCTCACCCAATAAATTAGTTAACTCGTGAGTGATCAGTTTAAAGTATAATAACCATAAGTCCATTGATGAAAATAACCATTTCATATATTTCGAAATAGATGCCAAATTTTGGGATATCACAATAATCATCTCCTTCGCATTAAATTGTTTTGTAGAGACCTCAACTTCAATAAACTGAGTGGCATAATCCCTAGCTCCTTCAGTAATCTGGAAGTGGTGGATTGTATGTAAGTACTTCAATGCAGAATTCAAGCTCCTTTTTCCGTATTTTGTAGATGAATCTAAAATCCCAAATTGTTCTAGTGGCCAAGCTACAAGCTACTTTTTATAGTAAAGTAGTTGAGCTCTCAATAAAACTTAGACCGTGATAATATATCCAGTTCATAACTCTCAAAGTCCTCGTGTCGTGAATGCTTATCATTTCACCATCCAAATTTTACAATAAATTGGGTTATGAAGTTGTGATTATTGTTGAGTAATTATTTTGGTGGGACTACAGGCTTAAAGTAGACATAGATCGATGATATTTTGTTGCTTAAAGAGCATGATTAACAAGTTTCAATAGAGTTACTTGTTCTGGCTGGAAGAGATTAAATGGATCAGTGTTACTTAAGTATTTGACAAATTGAATGTGTATGTACTTAAGGCATGTCCTGTGCACATGTTTTATGATGAATAGGAGATTTAACATAGCAAAAGTCCTTAGACTCTTCTTTGGTTCTTTCCACAACAATGGCCCTAGATTGTTTGGTGAGTGTAGTTCTCATGTGGCGATTAGAAGGTCCGTAGTTAAGAGCTTGATGTCTTGTCCCCATTCTTGAAAATGACAAGAAAGTGTAATCCTAAGCTTCCCGGACTGTTTAACAACGGCACAATATTTTCATCTTTCTGCCTAACTATTGACTGTTTGACATTGGCACATCGTCCCTCATTATTTATTTTATGTCTTAGAAGGACAAGAACATTAAAAAAAAAAAAAAAATTACCGCTAGGAAATATTTAATAAGCTAGTATGATTGTATCCTTCATTATGTCTAGCTTTGTGTACTAGTATTATGGTAATTCTTTCCCATGCACTCCACGTTTTGCTAGGATCAAGTTTTTCCTCTGTCATTGATTTCTTTTGTCTTTCATCTCCAGCTAAAAGCTCTAATTGCTAGTTAATTGATTTTTTTTGTACACCACTGATAATTAAATGCCTTTAATCTGCTAAATAATGCGTTTTTGAGGTATAAATCTGTGACATCCTAAATTTTAGGTTCTACATTCAATTGAATGAATAGGGCTTTTCATCGACGTGCCTATAGTTCTATTCTCTAAGCTAATCACTCACGAAATAACTAGTCTAGCATGTGAAACCGTTAAAAGATTTTAACGCAATAGACTTAAGAATTCGACTAGAAATTGACTGCTCGACCATGCTAGTTTGCAATGATCATTATGGCACAATGAAAAATCGATCAGAGATCGGAGATAGATCAGTTCGACTAAGATATGTGATCAAATGTGGGTGATTCCACCTGATTGCAAAATTCTCGCCGATCGGCACTAGATCAATTTTTCTGTCTCTTTGGTACCCTGTGCCTGTATTTGAAACCTCATGATTTTCACGACAATCGAAAGTCGTCAATGTGTCAAAGAGGTACATTGAAACTCGAAATAAATCGACCAGGGATCAATTGAATCAAAAATTCCTAAAAGCTACCCGATAAGCTAAGTCACGCTAAAATAACACCAAATTAAAATTAATCACAAATTTGAATCCGAAGAAATTGAAAATTTTCTCATGTCATGATTCATTTTAGGAACATCAACTCATCCTTCGAAGATTTTTCTGCAAACCAAGATTTTTGGCAAAAATTCAATATAGGGCCGTTTTTGTCCGAAAAATTCAGAGGACCATTTTTTATCTCATTTTTGGGATGCAAGTTGATTCTATGGGCGAGGAAAAATGTCAATTTGGTCGAGGACACCTTGGTGGAATTTTTGGGGATCGAATTGAATTCAATTGAAGGAGAATTGAGCTCAATTTGGGGGAAAGATGTTACAAATTCGTAGGCCATGGGAGGAGGGAATTTTTGGACCACTTCATTGGCTTGCTTGGGAAGCTTGTGGGCTGCCAAAGAACCATAGAGGACAGCCAAGGGCTGGTGAGGCATCTTCAAGGGACAAGAGAATAGAATGGAGGCCAAGAGGGACCCTCCAAGCCTTTACTGTCCCATTTTCTTCTTCTTCAAAGCTACTTTCTCCATTTCCAGCCACTTTGAAGCTCCAAAATTGCAGAGAAACCGAGTCAACCACCTCCCCTAGCCCGTCGCAAGTCCCCCGAGTCACCAGAGCCACCGCACGCCACCGCTTGTGCTTGCTCGCCCGCGCACATTGCTCCGCCAGCCGGCGCCCCTACTGTGCCGTCTCATCGTCCCTCGCGATTCTATAGCCACCGTCGAACCCCCATCCAGCCGCCTGAACCTTCCCAGTTGCTGTCGCACGTCGCCACCGCCCGCAACAACCTCTGCCAGCCCGTCTCATCATTTCCAACTCAGCCTATTGCCTAGCTCTCTCTCTCTCTCTCTCTCTCGGTCCAGAAACCAGAGCCAAAGCCCTCAGCCAGCTGTGGGCCTTCGAGGCCCATTTTGGACCGCTTTCGGGCCTCGTAGGGTGTTGCCACTTTGGAGTTTGTCGCTCATCTCTGCGTTGCCATCGCCATGGACTCACCGAATCACAAAACCAGTGAGTTTACTCACTAAACTCTGCTTAGGGAGTTAATGATGCTTAAGGGTTGATTAGTTTAGGCAAGTATGGTTTAGATGATTAGTTAGAATGGATCATCAATTTAATTATTCGTTTATGCATGTTAGGTGATTAGATCGGTTTAATTAGAGAATAGATAGGTTGTATTATTTATCTAGATAGGTTCGGAAATTTTCCAGGCCCATTTCGGTATTTAATTGGGCTTTTCCAGCTTAAGTTTCTATTTATGGCATTTAATTGTATTTATTTAATTATTTATTATTTTCCGGAAATTATACCGGGATAGTCAATAAGCAGAATTTTGTGCTGATTGCAATGGTATGCTTGGTTTATTTAATTGAGTACTGATTTGTGCAAATTGATTGGGATTTATAATTTTGGGTAATTATCCCAAAATTGAGTAATTTCGGAATTTAATTGGAAAATATCGAGCGTCGTTTTTTAACGCCATAAATGTCTTTGTAGACTATATAATTAGTAGGATTTTTTAAAACAAAGATATGGCGTTTTTGGCTCAGGCTGACCGTGTACTCACACACGATTATTTTATTAGGTATTTTCAATATGGTGAATTATCAGCTTGTGTGAGCCCCTTTGCACGTCAGCTTATGAGAGCAGTATACTATATCAACTTATGAGCTCAATATGTCAGCTTGTGAGAGCAGTATACCTTATCAGCTTGTGTGAGCTAAAATCGTTTTATCAGCTTGTGTGAGCACAATCTATATATACCAACTTGTGCGAGCACGATTTATATATCTATCAGCTTGAGCGAGCTACTATCTATCTATATCAACTTGAGCGAGCTATGACCATATATTGCAACTTGTGTGAGCAGTGGTGGTATTAAGGGGATTGATATATGGCGTTGAATTGACAGATAATATTGTTGGTATCGAATTGAGCGGATTGACTAATTGATCGATGGTTTGATTTGAATTGAGTGGATTGGTTGAGATCATTAACTGTACTGACTTGCAGGAAGGAACCGAGGCAAAGGTAAGTCCTCTGTCTTGTGTGTGCATAGGCAACTTTTAGGTGTATTTCCTTCCTAGTCGAAGTTTAGGGGTGAACTTGTTGAGACATCGTCTCACCCTGTCGTGGGCTAACATTTTCAGGTCCTTAGATGGTGAATCCTCCAGAGTGTTTTGGCCAGCCCAAAAAGGTCACCGAACAGGTCTCTCCAATTCCTCTTCCTAGGGGCCAAGGAACCTAGGTCTACGAACTTGTGAGATCCATTGTCTAGGTTGATGCGGGTCTACCTCGGAGGGTACCCCATCAATTCAGATCGTGGTATCGTCGCAAGTGAGATGGACCTAGAGAAGGTCCTCTACCGGAGTCTGAGACCCTATGTTGGTGTCAGAGATCACTTTTGGCAAGGGTATGGCTGACCCTCCCAATGGTGCAGTGGTGGACCCAAGTCCCCAGGAGACCCCAGAGTCTTCGGCTGAGGGTTCGAACACTTAGAGGACTTGTGGCCCTTATGCTTTTATAGACTTGTGAATATAAACTAGTATTGTAAATGAACTGGTCAAATTGTGTATAAGGTGTGTTGTGGTTTTGAAAGTAAGCTCCTGCTTTTCTATCCCATCTTTGTGTTGTATGGGGATTTATTTATTCGCTTATGCATGCGCATTAAAATGAAAGAGTCGGCAACGCGTCCTGAGACGTTACAATAATTGACCATCGAGGGATGGGCACACGCTCGAGGATCGGGGCGAAACAAAATCTATAAGTTTTCAGTTTGAGTGCATAAAGTACACGAGGAACTAACTCAATCAAATAATCATGTTTAGCTATCTAACTGAAAACCAATTGACTGGAGTAGTCCCTGATTGGATCCAGAAGAAAGCAAAAAATGTGCAAGCTTCGTTGTTCGAAAAATTGTCTTGTTTAATCCCGAATTTGCTTCTAGCTCTTTGTCATTAGTCTTGCACTATAGTAAGCAAGTGTGCATTCCCATCTTGCATCTTTATAGTTGGTAGCCTATGGAGTTTAATGGAAACATCATAAGTACCTTTCTCTTTGTTAGGATCTGTTTTCTGAAATATTATAGGCAAGACAAGAGGCTAAATTGTATGGTATGAATGAAATGATATAAAGCGGATTTTCTTGGAAGTGCCAAGTTGGCCCCACTTTCCCCCTATACAAAAAGCCCTTCCCATCTCTAGATCTTTTTCAAACCTTTTAAAATGATAAAACTAACATTTCAAATCTTTTTAGGACAAATGACTCGTGGTCGATTTTCTTCAAGTCACAATGAACTCACTTGACACATTGGCGACTCTCAGTTATCGTGAAAATCTCGAGGATTCAAATATGAACACAGGGTACCAAAACGATAGAAAAATCAATCTAGTGCCAGTCGACGAGAATTTTCCAATTTAGTGGAGTCACCCATGTTTAGCCATATATCTCAGTCGAACCGACCTATCTCTGATCTTTAATCGATTTTTGACTGTACCGTAATGATCTTTAAGATGAGCACAGTCGAGTAGCCAATTCTTAGTCGAATTCTCAAGTCTATTGACTTAAAATTCCTTAATGGCTTCCCCAGATTATCTAGTTATCTCGAGAGTAATCAACTCTGAAAATAACCCTATAGGCGAGTCAATAAAATGCCCAATTAATTTAATTGAAAGCAGAAGTGAAAATTTGGGATGTCACAGAATGTATTATCTACACTTTCTTTTTCTTCCACAAGATTGGCTCAATAATTTGTTTTTGAGTGATATCCTTTTTCTATGTGGTCATATCTTTTACAAGAGTAGCACTATGGTTTTTTCCAAGATTAGCGATCTTTCTCCAAACAATTGTTCTGCTTGCAAATTCTACTAGATATTTTTCCCTTTGTGTAGTTTCCCCACCTCCTTTATTTTTCCATGAGCTCCTTCCATCATTTTTAGATTGATGAGACCGCCTGTTTATTTTAGACTGAAAGGCGCTTTCAATCGAATCTTCATCTTGTGCCATAACCATTTTTTCATGTGCTTCTAGAGAGCCAATCAATTCACTCATTAACAGGTTGTTAAATCCTTTGTTCCTTCTATAGTTGTGACAATAGGATTGTATTTCCTAGTAAGTGACACCAATATTTTTTTCTACAGCACTTTGATCAGTGATTTCATCTTCACAAGCTCTCATTTGATTAACTAGTTCTTTTAATTTTCCACAATATTCTTGGATGGTCTCATAACTTTTCATTTTGTAATTCTTGAATTCTCTTCACAGGGTTTGAAGCTGATTAGTGCGTACCTTTTCTGATCCTTGGAAATTTTCTCTTAGTACCTCCCAAGCCTTCTTTGTAGTCTTCACTCCCATTAATTTGGGAAATATAGTTTCCGAGAGTGCTTGGTGAATAACACATAGTGCCATTGCATGAAGATGTTTCGGCATTGTCCATACTAGTTTACAAGGATACAGATATTTGTCTAAATTCCTGATCTTACTCCTGTTCTTTCTCTGCTGCAAAGCAAAGCAGTGGAAGTGAGTATATCATTACCGAAATGGATTCTTGCCCCAATTGGCATGGCTTAAAAGTTAATTCGTATTTTGCAGGCTGTTCTAGGTTTTGTGAAAGTATTAGTGTCTTGCTTACAAAATGAAGACCCAAAGTTTACTTTCCGACATTATTGATGGTGTTATTTCATGGTCATCAGTCTTCAGACATTACTTCAGATCATAGGCATGTGAAATTATACTGGGAGTTTACTGAGATGTTTTGTGATAATTCCATGCATGCATCCTTCCACGGGCCTCTTTTTTGCAAGCTCGTAATGAATTTCCATTATCACTGTATATGCAGGTCACAATCATTCTTGAGATAATGATTAGGAAGTGGGGTCCTGCTGTCATTCAGCTTGCTACCCAAGAAAAGTACGATTATACAGGTCACAATCATTCTTGTGGCTTCGCTGTCATGTTTTACCTTTCAGAATCGACGAAACAAAACCTCAAATGAAGGCGGCATAGCAAACAAGGAAGCTTCTGCAAGTCAGAAAGATCTCCGGGGATGAGGATATGAAAAAAAAAAAATGAAGAACCAAGACGGCTCCCTCCACTCAGGAGAATATGAAACTTCTCTTAATGCTTGCTAATGGCAGATTAGAAGGTCCTCAATAGGATGGTGATTCGGCTGCATAAAAATTTTCTAAGATTCAATCCAATGAATCTGGAAAGAAAAGGAAGAGGACCTTTCACCAACTTAGAATTTGGGAAAAGAGAAAGATGGAACTGAAAAGAAGTATGAACGTGGAAACCACGATAAGGAATCATAAAGCAT